>JARQZK010001726.1:20000-35852 GCA_030704885.1 Cynegetis impunctata | reverse complement strand
TGTGACCGACAATATTTTCATTTTATCGAGCTCGAGCAATAAGGTAATATTATAGAAATAAAGATTTCTATCTGTTTCCTAAATAGATATATGGAACAATCGCGCCACTGTTGCAGGACCCTGTATTATATATATATATATATATATATATATATATATATATATATATATATATATATATATATATATAGGAGGTTCTAAAAGCCGATAGAAATTGATAAAGTAGGTAAGTTCCAATCAATTAAACCATACTTATTGTTATCCGATTGATGATCGTTTGAAAGTTATCGCTATTTTTGCTGAAAATCACTTAATGCTCTAAGTGTCTGAGTGAAAAATTAAGAGCAACGATGTCATTACCTTTTTATTTGCTTGCTAGTTGTTACTAGTTTGACCTTTCTATTAAAATCAATAAGTCATCCTTAAAAAAAATCACAACTTACATACCTAGAAGTGTATAGGTGCCATCTTTACCAATGATTTGAAAAGGTCCTCCACTATCACCCTGAATGAAAATATGTTAAGATATTTAATGTAGGTATTGTTTAGGAATCGAAATTATTTCAAAATGAATGCAAAAAATATTTATCAAAGAATATCGTGCGGTTATTACATTTAGAAAGTGATGAATTTTACATTAAGTTGAATTTATTTCTTCTGTGAGATGAACTTGATTTGAACTATAATCAATACAATAAATGGAAAGTCAAAATATTGTGTGAAAGACAAAAGTTATAGAGCAAGATCCCAGAGCCGCCAGACGTCCCTTATTTTCTCAGTAATAAAATTTGTGGGATGAAGTCAAGGGCGGATCCAGCTTTGGCGCCAGGGGGGGGGAGTCACATAGTCTAGTCTAGGTCAAGTAAAGAACTTATAATTTAATTTTGATAACAATAGATACAAGTAAAAAGTAGGTATTTTATTAATGTACGTAGGTACTGTACTTAAAAAATATTTATTCTTTAGTGTACACTTGAAAAACTTAACACATAATAACTTGTACATATCGTACATATTGCCATCTTCTCTCGAAGACATCCAGAGAAGCACTATCACGCACGGAAGGACAGGAAAAGGAAACACACGTGTTTCATTCCTCCCTGAAGTATGTGTCAGGGAGGAGGGCGGCTTGAGTTTGGGATTAACTCCTTCAACCAGACACAGAGGATACACTTGTTTGTACAAGTGAGTAAGTGTGGGTAGGGTTCAGAGGATTAATACTGGCCCAGCATTCGCCTTATAAGTTTGCAAGCAGTGACTTACATTACCATGAGGAAACCTCTGCAAAAACCTCATGGCAGACCAGTCTGCCCGGGGATTGAACCCGAGACCTCCCAAATACTAGCCAGCGTACGCTAAGTACTCGACCAACTAGCTTGGTATCATGCACGGAATGAGGCAGCCTATTTATATTCCATAACCGTGGCGAATGATTTGTCATAACAGGTAGAGGTATGCCGAGGGGTATGACGCAAAACTCCGCAAAAGTGAAGAGGTAGTGCGACAAGGGTTTCCAACAAACAAGCGCGCGCAAGTGTGGCGCGGTAAGATTCAAATATTCGATGCGTTCGTTATGATATTATATTAAATTAATTAAATATTAAAGGCTTGTAGTTACATAAAATCTGTATGGTGACCAAATATATAAATAAAATCATTTTGTTTGGAACCAGCTCAGAGGGTGGTCATGACCCCCATCACCCCCACCCCCTGGATCCGCCGTTGGATGAAGTAGTGCTCGTATGTACTTTCAGTGTATGGATACTCGCTATCTTGTGCCGACGGCCAATTTCCAGGTATCAGGTGCTAAAGGTGGAAGAAAAATCGACCTACTTACCTTATTTTCTCACATTTGATTTTTATATATGATACTCACGGAACCATTTCAATACCTCATGCAAGCTGTCAGACCAATCGTATGGGCCAAACATCCCGCCAGACACACATTAAGTGTGAGGTGAGTAGGCATGACAATATGAGCGAAATGTCATGATTCGCCTATTTTAAGGGCGATAGTGATTATCTTTGAGCGTCGAACTCCCTTCTATATTTACTTTCTAGTCAAGCATGCTCTATGTTTGAGTATACGTACTTTCGATATTATTATTTTTTCGTAATCCCATACTGTTATTTTGATTTAACGGTATTCAGATGACAATTGAAAAGTCAGTGTTAACGGCCGCCGGCCGTTAAGAAATCACGTGTTCAAATATTTATTTCAAAACATCATTCTGGTTACAATAAAAATTATAATAAAACTAACTATTTATTTATTTGAAAAGTAATTTGACAATTGCTATTATTTGAAATGTCTATCTTATTGATTAGAGATTTACCATCTATAGCAACAGTTTTTGAGCTTGTTGTCGGTGAAGCCTCATTATTATGAAAAAGTTGTCTCGTTATCTTCATTCTCTTCGAAACTGAATTTTCAATATTCGACTCCGCCACCGCAGAGGATTCCCAACCTCCAAGTTCTTTTACCGATAGTAGATCGCCACCATTTTCTACAAGCATGGTAGCCGAGGATCTGCGAAACGAGTGCCCTGTGTAGAGCTGAGGGTTTTCTAATTTTAAGAATGCTCCAATCTGAAAATAAATTTCTGTTGGTAATACTCTAATATGGTGCAAGATTTAAAATTACTAACCTTGAAATGTCAATGTTGTCATAAACTCTCAAAGCAAGTTTCAACATTGAAATCTTCGTCCACAGTGAGTTGGGAGAATAAACCTTCGATTTTCCTTTCGCATAGGCTAATAAAACATCCTCATTAACCACCTTTACATTCTTGCTATTACGCCAATTTTCAAAATTTTCATATTCTTTTTTATACCGCTGTTGAGTTATTGCCGGCCACTCGCTGCACATGATTCTTCCAATATTTCAAAAGGAATTTCATTTTGTTCCTCAATTTCATCCATAGTCGTCGTTACAGCGAACACAAAAAACTGACGTTGTTTATAAAATTGCCAAACAGTTCCATGACAACAGAGTGCACGACGTTGGGTTTTTTTTTCAGAATTACGAGGTACGGGGTTTGTTTTTTCTTCGGAATCAAAATGTAATCTTCCAACGGGATTACGAAAAGTCTTTAACGACACACGGCCGATACGCAAATAACGGATTCGGTTAGTTATAATCAATACAATATCCAACCTCATCCGTTATTTGCTACATATCGGCCTTGTTACGTTAATAACTATAATTTCAAATGAGCGAATCATGCCATTTCGCTCATACTGTCATACTCACACTAAATGTGTGTCTGGCGAGATGTTTGGCCCATACCATCGGTCTGACAGCTTGCATAAGGTATTGAAATAGTTCCGTGAGTATCATATATATGAAAATCAAGTGTGAGAAAATAAGGTAAGTAGGTCGAGTTTTTTCCATCTTTAGCACCTGCTACCTGGAAATTGGCCGTCGGCACAAGATAGCGAATATCCATACATTGAAAGTACATAGGAGCACTACTTGATCCTAAAAATTTTTTTATTGAAGTACGTCTGGCGGCGGCTCTGGGATCTTGGACTATTAGTGATGAAATTACTGACAAGGAAAAAATTGCGGTGAACTGATGTCCTACCTGACATGTATCAGTACCTCCTTGGATGTACCCAGCACAAAACGCTTTTATAACATGAGAAATATTTTTCTCTACGCTTTCTAGCATCGATCTGCATTCATTGTCCGGATAAATTAGTAACCTACTTTCATGCACGGTGCAAGGCGTAGGTCCATCATATTTCAATACACCAAGGCCTGGAACAACACCTTCTTTCGGACGTTTTATTATAGCTAAAATTTAAGCAAAATAAAAGTTCAGTTTCTAATGAGCCTGATATATCGCTTGTATGTTTCAATTGTTGCTAAGCAAATCGTTATATATATATATATATATATATATATATATATATATATATATATATATTTATTTTTAATTATATTTATATATATATATATATATATATATATATATATATATATATATATATATATATATATATATATATATATATATATATATATATATATGAATTCCATAAAGAAGTAATCGTTGTGAAATTACTGATTTAAAAAATTTTTGCTGCCATTAAATTTCAAAAAGAACAATGATAAAAAAATATTTCATTCAATTTTTCAACTTGGATTTCATCATAAATTAGTTATTATTGAGAAAAATAGATTTTTTCGTTAATCTCAAGTTTTAAGTGGCTTAACAGCTAAACTATTTTCCTACGAAGCTACGAGAAAATAACTTGTTACAACAAAGTTGTAGGGCATAAACCCCTCTACAAATTTGTTATTTAATTTTTCTTTATATCTTAGATAGTTCAGCAAATAAACGCGATTTACTGCTAATTTTATGAAAATTCAGCTTAAATGACATTTTTCGTCAAACCCGTTGGAGTTACAAACTCGAGGCAATGGGTTTTTTTGTAGGATATTAACAAGAATACATGAGTCAATGTTCCCAGCAAAATGTTTTTTTGGGTGAGCGGAATGAAAAACGTATAAAAAATCATTTTTTGATGTTATTTTAATGGATAAAATTCAAAATTCTCTATCAGTGGGTTAAAATTCGAATTAAGGGCTCACAATATGCTCAAAAAATTTTTTTTTCTATACATTACAAGATTTTCAGCCGGGACTTGAAGAAAAATAACACGCCATAGTGACACTGGAGGTAGATTGGCTTCAAGTCAATCAGATAACAACAACATGGTCTTAGTAATAGTTTTCTGGTTTTCGAGATATTGCTACACTTTTTCTCAAAAATCTATACTTTTTGGTCGTTTTCTTTTGAATATAAATAAGTTCTAACTCATGGCTTTTTTTTCGTGCTATCATCAATATAATATGGTTGAGACAATCGACCTATCATTTCATTAAAACCTCGCTTGCTAACCTTAAAAAAAAATCTTGTTATTCCAATTTAAATTAAATCCGAAAACCTTAACTAAAGTTTGACTATTTACTGTGAAAAAATATTGTACCAGACAGAATCAGCAAATGATCTTAAAAACTAGGCTATTTAATGCTCTTTCGAAAACGGTATAACATTTGTGTTTTTTTTCTTGCAAAAGTCTAAAAATTTCAATTTTTGTCATTGTGCTAGTTGCGAAATACACTGCGCCGCAAATTTAACGCATAGCTTAAATATTTCCTAAGTTTTGACTGTGAATATTTTCGCAGGCGGTGATCCGAGTTGAATGAATTTTTCACCAAATTGTAGCTCCGTTCTTTGAGAAAATGCAATAGTTATAAGATGATCAAAACAATTGAATAAACTTATTGTACAGGGTGTTTGAATAGCGACATATTTTCTTCGAACAAGTTTATTTTCTTCGAACAAGTTTATTTTCTTCGAACAAGTTTAAATCCTTCTAAGGGCAATATCGGGTAGCTCAGGCAGAAAAAAAATAGACGTTGTTATAATCACATGTCTTCTGAGTAATTTGTTTTTTCAAACGTCTGTTTATCCTGAGCCACTCGAAAGATATTCATGCTTTTATAACCGCCCACACTTTTCAAACGAAATTTTTTAAAACTTTTTTGTTAACTTGTGAAGGAGACTGTGGAAACAAAATTTCATTAGAAGTTGACAACTTTGTTTATTTATTTATTTTGAATTGATTGGGCCGATACATGATGTAAATTAATAAAGATATCAAAACAATGGTTTGTAAAAACAATATACATATTTATTTATATACACAAAGTAAAATAACGCATGACCCTCGTTTCCGTGAAACTTTATCTTCTACAGATGCTTGATGCTAACTAATAAATAGGTTTCTTCGTTGTATCGAATACAAGAAATAAATAAATGACAAATTGTGTAGAAAGGGTAAATAGAAGGATGGTTACAAATTAGTAAAGTAGGAAAAACCCATTCTAAACTGGTAGTCAGGTAGTTCGGTAATTTTGAAAAGATTCGGAAGGGGCTTGTAGTATGGAGAGACATACAAAAACGAATGAACACAGTTTCTACTTGTAAAGAAATTTTGTATACACAGCCTTCTTCGCAAATTAACAAAAAAGTTTTAAAAAATTTCGTGCGCAAAATGTGAGCGATCATAAAAACATGAATATCTCTCGAACGGCTCAAGATAAACAGACGATTGGAAAACAAATTACTCAGAAGACATGGGACTGTAACACCGTATACTTTTTTGCTGCCTGTGCTACCCGATATTACTCGCAAAAGAATTTAAACATGGAAGAAAACATGTCACTATTTAATCACCCTGTACAATAAGTTTCTTCAATTTTTTTATTATCTTATAACTGTTAAAGTTTTTCAAAGTACGGAGCTACAGTTTGGTGAAAATATTATTCAAATCGGATCACCGGCTGAGAAAATATTCACAGTCAAATCAAATATTTAAGCAATGCGTTAAATTTGCAGGGCAGTGTACTTATACAAGCTGCAGGCGTCTTTTGTCGGCAAATTACAACGTGGTAGTTGTGGTAGAAAATATCTGAAACCGCTATTCATTACTCTTTTTTATTCATAGTTGTAGGTAGGCGTCCAAATAATGAATAGAACATAAGGCCGTATTAATTATTTCAATAGATTGTTACAATTGAAAGCAAATAAAAAATTTTGATCTGACTTTTAAATCATTATTTTCACAATAGATTTTCGGAATGTCTACCACTGACTCTCAAACACAATCTGCATCTTCTCAAAAATTGTCCTTTCAAACGCCTTAAACTCAAATCATTTATTTCACGTGCTGCTTGATTGATTAAGAAGAAGGATGTGGTTGCAATATGATGGGTGGCCTGCGCACTATGCTCGTGCAGTAAGGGCGCATCATGATCAAACATTTCCATGAAGATGGATTGGCCGGCTAGGACCAATTGCGTGACCTCCGCGCTCCCCAGACCTCAATCCTCTCGATTTTTTTTATTGGGGATAAGGTCTATGGAAAATCAATTCGATCAGCAAATGAATTGCGCCAACGAATCAATCAAGCAGCACGAGAAATATCTGATTTGAGTTTAAGGCGTTTAAAAGGACAATTTTTGAGTTGATGCAGATTGTGTTTAAGAGTCGGTGGTAGACATTTAGAAAATCTATTGTGAAAATAATGATTCAAATTCAGATCAAAATTCTTTATTTACTTTTAACGATGTAACAATCTACTGAAATAATTAATACGACCTCATGTTCTGTTCATTATTTGGACGCCTACTTACAACAATGAATAAAAAAGAGTAATGGATAGCGGTTTCAGATATTTTCTACAACTACCTACCACGTTGTAATTCGTCGACAAAAGACGCCTGCACCTTTTATAAAGTATTATTTTTTATTTGAAGTATTTCGCAAGTAGCACGACTTCAATGACAAAAATTGGAACTTTTAGACTTTTGAAAGAAAAAAAACCACAAATGTTATACCGTTTTCAAAAGAGCATTAAATAGGCTAGTTTTTAAGATCATCTGTTGATTCGGTCCGGTACAATATTTTTTCACAGTAAATAGTCAAACTTTAGTTAAGGTTTTTTTTTTAACTCGAGGGACCTTCAGTTTAACGCCGGTTCCGAATGGCCAATAGGCTTGTAAACAATGTACATTACCCAACACTCAATCTCATAACTAGAACCACTAAATTCAGGACATACACAAGGCCCAAGAGCAAGGTGGGACTCGAACCCACATCCTCGGTCAACAAACGGTACAAGGCGGTACTCGCTCACCGCTGGTCTACCGAGGCCCCCTAGTTAAGGTTTTTGAAATTAAATTAAATTGAAACAACTAGATTTTTTTTTGGGGTTAGCGAATTAGTTTTCAATGAAATGATAGGTCGTTTGTCTCAACCAACTATTGATGATAGCACAAGAAAAAAAACTATAAGTTAGAAGTTATTTATATTGAAAACAGGCGAGAAAATAACCAAAAACTATAGATTTTTGAGAAAAACATAAGAGTGGCAATATCTCGAAAACCAGAAAACTGTCACTAAGATCATGTTGTTATCTGATTGACCTGAAGCCAATCTCCCTCCAGTGTCACTCTGGCGTGTATTGATTTATGAATTATATTCTGTAGTTCTATCGAATTATTTATATCCCGGAAAACTTCAAATTAATATGCATAGGCACTCACGATGCATTGGCAAGCAGATAGGAGTAAATTTTGATGCTTCCTTGTTGAGTACTATGAGAGCTACATCATAGTATGGATTTTTTTTGAAATAAAGTTCATGGATCATCACCTTTTCCGCTTTGAATTCGTTTTGGCTGCTTTCGGTCTCACAAATGTTATAAGCCCCAAGTTTTATCGTGTAGTATTCTTCCAATTTAGATTTCTCCTTCCTGAAAAATTAAAAACATTTTAATGAATACTGGGTAAGAAGTAAAAAGACATTCTTTATGAATTCATTTCAAAATATCAAAATGAATACTTTAGGAATAGTTTCTTGAAACCTGGCGGTTATAATTTTCAGAGTTTAGTTATACTGTTACGCGTATCACGTGATCCGATGCAAAGTGAATAAGTTAAAATATGATACTTATTCAAGAAATTAGAGAGACCTTTTCTTTTTGGTATTGAATTTTTTGATAAACAAGGTCTGGTTAAAAGGAATAGCTTTATGTATTACTTGGGAGGAATGCGCCACTTGTATGTAGTCCACATACAAGAGAAGAATAAAATGCACTCTAATTTCGTGTAGTATCTACATATGATTTTTTCGTCTTATGTTTAGGACAATACACTTTATTTAAGGAAAATATAAAAAATTTGAATTAAACCGTAACTTGGGGCTACTTTGCACCGATTTTTACACCAAATTTATGAAACGCATGAGAATTTCCATCAAATGATTAGAGGAGATTTTGGTATTAGCTCTTGTATCGTGAAAGAGGTTGAATGAACATATTTTAAATGCTTATTTGCGGTTTCAAATAAACACAAGGTTTTTAGTAAATTTTGTTTTGAAAATAGTGGAACATATGTTGATCCATACATTTTTACACGTTCAAAAACCGCGAATTTCTGAGGTGCACTGCCAGCTCTTGATTAATACACGAAGATTGGTGTTTTCACTCAGAAACGATGGTATATAGTCAAAACTCTGAACACATAAGAGCAGGTGGTTGTCTATCAGCTAGTTTGGAGTCTAGGCCCACTAATATCTTCATTCATCGGAGGTGCAAAGTAACCCATATTTACGGAACTCTAATAATCAAGCAAACATATAACTATTTATAATTGGGTGCAGTTTCGGCACTGATATGAACACCATTGAAAGAAGAGAATGATTGAATAGCAGTTTCCGTAAATGTAATACATTAATCAGGCACATTGTTGATTTGCTGGTTATTCCTATAATTGCCTAGTTTCATTGTGATTAAATTCAAGTTCTACCATATTTCCCATAGTTTGGTCAGACAGTTTTCTTTTTTGTCGTTGAATTTTTGCATATATCCTTCTGCCATATTGGTTGATTTCTAACAACCGTGCTGTTTTGGAGCTTAAATATCTCCACAAGCATTTATTGATAGAGCTACTGAAGTTCTGCTGAAACTGTGTTCTGTATAGAGTTCGGCATTTGGTAGCTTAAGATATTCCGCACTTTTCTGTGGTACTTAAATATAATATTCTTGCCAATAACTTGATTTTCCATTTGTTTGCTTTGAAGAACACAAATAATCGTTCGTGTTCTGTTTTAGGAAGTTCAGATACATATTTTATAGATTTAAAAATAATATGGTTACCTTTCTGTTGTAGCACTTAGGTACGACCAATGTCTGTTGTTTATCCCCTTGTTGCATTATGTGCCAAATATGGCACAAACCAATGTTTAACACCTCTTTAATACATACGTCAGAGAAATATAACTTTATATGCATGAATTACCATTTCAGGCACATACAAACATATTTCCAAAGAGTCAGCTCCCTCTCTGTAATTATTTCGCAGTTAGATGTGTTTTTCAAAATGGTGACGATGAATCAGCTGCTTGTCAGTATTATTGTAAATTGAGTAGTAGTTCTGAGTTCATCCACGTAACTTTCTACCTAATAAAAATTGTTTTTGTAAAAAATATACTTCTAGTAACTGTCTCATAGTGGCAAATACTCGTATTTTTGAATAATTATTATTTTTCATCTTAAAATCAATTTGTGCCATATATGGAACATTATGCAATTCAAGTATATCTGACTTGACCATATTGTGCCATATATGGAACATTATGCAATTCGAATATATCTGACTTGGCCATATCTGCAGATTCTGCAGATGAATTTAGAAGATGTAAAAGAAATCTTTTTTTGATATATTAAGGATCCCAAGTTATTTTATGCATAAAAAAATATAGTTTCACATAATTTTAATCCAAATGAAAGTGAAGACAACATATCAGATGAAGATGAAATATAAGCTGTATAAAATATTTTTAGTTTATTTTGCATGCTGTCCCTTATTTGGCACAAACCAGTTTTTTTTTGACGAAGAATATTGTGTTTTATTTTTTTAATATTTTTCTGATGAAATATATGTCTTTTTCCAACTGTACCTTTTTTTTTAATCAATTTAAAAAAAATCATGCATTAAGGGGTTAAGCGTTCTTCAGGGTAGAATATTTTCTATTAGAATAGTAGCTCTATCTTTAATACTGTGCTGATAGGTATGTAATTTGCTGGGTAATATTTACTATTTTTTTTTGTAAATGAGTATTGTATGTAGTGTATTTTCCATTTTGTAACAGTAAGGTTGGTATGTTATCTGCTCCCGTGGTCTTCGAGTGCTTGCAGATAGCCTTTTCAGGAGTAACTTTGATTATATTGATTTCCAGATGTGACATCGTTTCCGTAGTAGGACCGTCATATTTGCGACATCTTCATCCGTGAATATCTTCTATAAGAATTGGCTCAGAGCTTGCCAGAGATTGTATCCTCCAACATAATCTGGGTCATATTTGAATACCTTTTTATATATTTATGAAACGGTCTAACATATTTGGCTACCAAATTCTCCTCATACGTTTTAGTTGCGTTAGCGAAAAGACATTTTAGTTCCTTGTTATATCTTTGATGTATTACATGATCTGTGGGCTTTTCGGCCCTCTGTAGTTATACACTTATCCCATAATTAATTTTTCTTCGTTGTGTCCTTCCTTATTGATACAAGGGTTATAGTGTTAACCCTAGTTCAAATTATAGTAACGTTTAAGTTTTTTCGTTATCAATCTTCATTTGTTCTGTATCCTACGTTTTGAATTTGTTAAATGATATCAACTTCGGATATTTAATTCTATCATTGGGCGCAGCACTGAATATTTCAATAATTTTTATTATACAGCAAAAATGGAAGTAAAACATTCACTGCAAGATAATGTATTGTTGTCTTTCGTCTGATTTTCATATTTTATTTCTTACCTGTCTTACGATTTATCTGATACTACAGAGAATAATGCTAGTGTGTTAGCTTGATAATAGATGGCGCAAAAGGTAACTCCTAATCTCTTGAATAGGTATCCATTTTTCAGTATTCAATTGATTTTAGTAGAAGTAGGGACGTTGCCCTAGAATATTTTAATCCTAAATTCAAAAATCCAAAGTATCTAAGAATCTTGCAATTTTATTTTTCATTCAAAGCCCCAACGTAATTAATTTCACCATAATACACAATATACAGGAGTTTCAGAAATTATGGGGGGCTACACATGGACGTCGATGTCTTGATACATCGACGTGCATCCAAAAACGAGCAACCAATAACGTGGAAGCCGTTTGCGTACACACGTACGTACAAAACCATAGTTTTGTCCAAACATAGTTTTGTTACCAAACTGTTTGGCTAGATGTCTGAGGAAGAGAAATATTCAGCTATAGTGGCAGTGACGGGTACTTATGCACTTGTGCAAGAAAAAAGAAAATAAAGATCGTCGCCGAATTTGCTCTAAAGGTTGGCTTCTAAAAAAAGAAACCTATTCGTTACTATTGGTAATGGTTACTCTATAAATAAAACGTCAAAATACATCGCCAATAACTGCACTGCTCAGATATTTAGAGACTGGAAGGAATTACCAAGCTTTAAAATTTTTTACTATAATATCTCCGAAACCCTCACCATCTCACTTCTCTACGAGATCAAAACTTTTCTATTTTGTTTTCGAAACCCACCTCCAAGACTATTAATTTTAGAGACAACTGTACTATTTGTAGCATTTGGTTGAATTATTTGCAGCTTCTTCATCAATATTTTGTATGCTTCATTTTTTATTTCGGTCTAAATAATGTTTTGATATTGTCTGCCACAAGCAGGGTGGGCCCCTGTACAACACAACAAATTCCCATAAAAATTCCAGGGACATTATTCTGTAGTCAGACATACTAATGAAACTATCTGCAAAGATTTTTAGTAAATAATATATAAATCTATTGAATGTTAATATTGGTTTTAAAACCCAAACAATGTGAAATACATTGTATTTAACGTTGAATTAATTGAGTAATCTGAATTTAACTCATTATTTCAAATACCTAAGTCCTGCAGTAACCAACTGTTTTGAAAAACTAAATCGCTGCTACTGCTTCAAGAACGCACACACCACGGTAAATCGCCTCCGCACGTTGACTCCTGCAAGTGTTCGTTGGAATGGGCATCCCAAAATTCAAGAGATTTCAGGCGGGCTACACACGGACGTCGATGTCTCAATTCATCGACGTGCATCCAAAAACGTGCAACCTGATTGCGTACACACGTACGTACAAAACCATAGTTTTGCCCAGATGTCTGAGAAAGAGGAATGCTTAGTTCTATTTACAGTGGCGTGTACTTATGCACTTGAAAAGAAAAAGGAAAATGAAAATCGCCTCCGAATCTGGGCTAAAGGTTGGATTCTACAACGACAAACGTTTTCACGCATTAACCTGTTAGAAAAATTGAGGTTGGAACTAGAGGACTCGCGCAATTACGCAAGGATGGAAGAAGAAACCTATTCGTAACTCTTGTACATGGTTATTCCATTAATAAAACGTCAAGACATAATGATGAGATTGGCAATAACTGCAGAAATTACTGCAAGAAATTAACAAGATTTAAAATTCACTACTTTATTATTTCCGAAAGCCACACCGTACCACTTCTCTTCAAGATAAAACCTTTTTCATTTTATCTCCGAAACCCACCACGAAGACTATTGATTTTAACGACAACTGTAATTTTTGTAGCATTTGGTTGAATGATTTGCACCTTCTCTATCAATATTTTTTATGCTTAATTTCTTTTATTTCGGTCTAAATAGTGCTTTGATTTTGTCTGCCACAAGCAGGGTAGGTCCCTATACAACTCCACAGATTTCCGTACAAATTCCTGGGACATTGTTCTGCAGTCAGACATAATGATGAAACTATCTGCAAACATTTTTAGTAGAAATTATACAAATTCATGAAATATTTAACTTATTATTTCAAATATCTACTGCAGTAACAAATTATTTCATAAACTTAACCGCCGCTACTGTTTCAAAAACGTACACTCCACACTCCACGGTAATTTGCCCCCACACTTTGAGACTTGCATGCATTCATTGGAATGCACATTCAAAAATTCAGGCGATTCAGAAATCATCCGGATTGTGCATTAAAAAACGGGCGTGTTTTGCATCCACATTAACGTTATTGGCTGCACGTTTTTGGATGCACGTTGATGTATCAAAACATCGACGCCCGTGTGTAGGGCCCCTATAGGGGTATGGTAAAATATTCTAATGTTGCCTGAGTACTCACATTCGATAACAGTGAGCCGCTGTTAATATAGTTTTTGAATTAATGAGGGCACCTCCACAGCCAACTTCCCGATTTTTTATCAAAGCTGCATACCAAGGATATTTGTAGTAACCTAAATCGTAGCCGCCAACGATTCGGCCTTCCCACGTCCCAGATTGAGATTGGTAGTAAGTGGGTCTTCCACAGTCGGTTCCTTCAAAATCAAAATCAAAAATCAAAATCAAAATCAAAATCTTTATTAACGCATATAGTAGTTACAGATGAAACATTCAAATGTAAAAAAGTAAAAATTTTATCAATATTATAGACATTGTCATATTATCTAAATAAAATTGTTAAGAAGAAAGCAGATGATTTTCATCTTACATCTACAATTTTCAGCTCACGATATGTCCAGATGGCGGTCTGTCATATTATTCTTAAACATCTAAAGTATTAAAATATTAAACTAAGATTGAAACAACAATACTAATCAAATCAATAAGTTAGCCAAATAAAACTTTTTTAACTTCCCTACAGAAAACTCTTATTTTCGTGCATCACAAAATTAGCAATTTTACACATTCGATCTATAGGCATATTAGTGCCATAATTAGTTCTGTGAAATGTAAGGCTAAATAGTTCCTTACTTCGTGAATCCCTAGATGGAATATGAAAGCCAATCTCTGCAAGAAGGTCTGGAGCATCAATTACATTATTAAGAATCTTAAAGAGAGTACAAACATTCGCAATATATTGAACGAGTGCAGAATAAATTTTTGCTTTACATTTCCTTCAGGAGGTCAATTCCTCGAATCAATTTTTCCGTGACATTTATTCGCACTCAGTTGGGTATACATCCTTTATCAGTAAGAAGAAAATCTGATTTGGTGTTTCTCTTTAAGTGTCTGAATAATCTTGTTGACTCTAATGATTTACTTGGCCAAATTTGCCTTCACGTACCGTTCAGAAGAACTAGGAGTGACAACTTATTCGCGTACCCCGTCTGTCGTACTAACTATATGATTAATGCACCTATTAATAGAATGTTGGGTTATGGTAACCGCTATTTAAACGCCGACTTATGTTTTTGTACCTCACTAAAGCAGTTTCGCTGTGAGGTAAATGCTAGGTTAATCTAGATTTAAGATTTTAATTTTTTGTATTTTTATTGTGAATGGGCATCCCGTGGATAAATAAATAAATAAATAAATAAATAAATAAACATCGAAGAATTTTCTTCTATTTTCAAGGGTACTGAGTTTTAGTAATTTCATTAGATCGCAGCAATCAATTTGTTCATATAAGATGCCCATCTTAAGTCCAACCCTTCTTAAATAGTTATTTATGTATCAAGGGCGTAAATAAAGCGTTTTTTGGCCGATGGCGCAAGTTGTTTTCCGAGACCGCAGGTCGAGGAAAACAAGCGACTGAGGGCAAAACACGCATTTACGCCCGTGATGCATACAACATTTTTTGCACGACCTTAAAAGTAATAAATTAAGAAGTATATTTTACGATGATTTTGATAACAATAGTGTTCATAGAGATATTCTTGAAATCATCTCAGCTGTGGTTTAAAATAATTATAAGGTATCCTTGGAAACGCGCATCATATTCTATAACTAGCGTCTAAATAAATCCAACTGACAAATCTATTTGAATTAGATGACATTTCTAAAACTTTTACTCTAAATAATTGCAGTAATTTTAAGATTGAAGTAAATATTGGCAAAAAATAGTATTGTAATGTTTATTTAATAAAATATGAGTTATATGTTTCTCTGTTCTACAAAATTTCACTACCGGGCAAAAAAAGTTTTTTTCGCCCTAGGGCAAAAAAAGTTTTTCAGCCCTAGGGTAAAAAAAGCCTTCTTTACGCTCTATTCGTAGGGCAAAAAAACAGCATTTTATGACCGGTCGTGCAAAAAAATTTTTTTGTACTCTCTCCAAACTATCTTTGTGAATAGCATAGTAAGGTTGCCAAACTGAACTGGTATACTCAGGCACTGAACGCACTAGTGCACAATAAACATCCCTCAAAACAAACACATTATCAATCTCACTAAGAGTTCTAAAGACAAGCCCCACCAGTCTCATTGCTTTATTAGTAATTTT
>JARQZK010001726.1:0-15000 GCA_030704885.1 Cynegetis impunctata | reverse complement strand
TCGATATTCTGTAGGTTTTAACATCATCAAATTCCTTTCGACGGAATAATTTAATGACATTATGTATGTTTCCTTTTTCTATGAGCATGCAAAATTGCATGCTGAAGGATTTATAATGTCATAAAACTTCTTTCTTGTGTAACTATTTTTTTCTATATGATTTTGTGAACTTTCTATAAATATCTTAACGGCAGTATCAATATCACTCTGTCCATAAACATTTTCCCAGGTTTCGTGATTCAGGCAATGTCTCAATGTGTGATAACAAATATATTTTTTCTGTGACGGGAAAAAAGTTTGACATTTCATTTCTGATGACAGGTAAAGAAATATCACTTTTTGAAATTACTTTTTTCCCCGGGAAAAAAGTGAGTACTTTTTTCCCGGATATATATACACATAAGTAAAGGTAGATATTTAATTTTAGAATATTTTACTATACAAAAGTAACATTTCCTTTATATGAAAAGTACAATTATTAAATGTGCATTGCATGTATGACATGTTCCTTGAACTATTCGGTACAACAATGGAATTTTCTTGTGTCGAAATTATATTCTTCAGTAGGTAACTACAAATCTCCTGCTTACTTCATTCTTTGTTTGCTTGAGTTTCACAATTAATAACGTTTCCGAATCTTCAATATCATCTAATGTTACCTGGCTGATTTCACAAATTCCACAAGCTCCTGCAATTCCAAATACAACAACAACCTTGGACATTAAATAAACTTCATCGGGAACATTATTTAAAAAATCACTAATTTATGTACTCGTAAAAATCGCAGCTTTCTTGGGCATGTAACCTTTCCCATTTTGTTTCAGAAATGTAGTTAGTTTGATGACGGTGGAGTCAGAGAAAACTCGGAATCAGACATTTTTTTCACCTACCATTTCAAAAATTCAAATTTCGCATCTATAATTTTCTGACTTTAATATATTATAACAATATGTATTGTCAATATTTAATCGTCGTTTTCCCCGTCACAGAAAAAAATGATGTATTATACACGGGAAAAAATATTAGATTTTAGCTCTCGCTTTTTTGTCTCCCTCCGCTTCGCGTCGGGAGACAACACAACCTCGAGCTAAAATCTAATACTTTTTTCCCTTGTATAATAAATAACTATTTTTATAAATGATTTTGGCCTTTCTATGCCCGAATGTTTTGTCTCTTTTGTATCCATTATGAGCGCTATAGGATAGTGATCAGTAATATTTGTTTCAATTAAAGTGCTGAAAAACCGACCATTCGTTCGTTTCTTTGATTTAATCAGAAAATGATCCAAACAACTCGCGCTTTCAGGGTATGTAGGAAACGTAGCCTGCTGTGGTGAAAATATTTTTATATTCCTCATAGTAGTCAAATAGTAGTCAAAATTGGCCATAAGATCTATATTCATGTCTCCAGTTATTATATGACAATCACAGCTCATTGAACCCTCCAAATTAGTGAGAAAATTTGTATTGAAAATTGCTGGATTTGTCTTAGGCGACCTGTATAGGGCAGAAAGCAGTAATTTTCTATCTTGTATACGAATCTCAATTTCTACAGCCTTCACCTCACCTATTTCTATAATTTTGTAATCATATTCTATATTATTCCTAATATAAACAATCACTCCATGATTTCTACTGAAACGTGCCTCATTATATATAATACTATATCCACACCTATAGTATATTTCCAAGTCGTCGATCCGAAAAGTTTCCGTGAGAACTATCACATCGAAGCTCGGTTTTATGTTTTCAAGAAAAACGAACATTTCATCCACATTTTTGTATATGCTGCGAATATTCAGATGGAAAACGCTGATACACTATGTAGCCCTCAACATTTCATCAGATAAATGAGATATATTTTGTATTTTTGTTGTTGGATATTGATCCGGTTCCAGGTCTCTTATAAAGTTATGCATACTATGACTTAGAAATTTAATGAAAATTGAAACTATTTAAATTATACGACTTGCAAAGATATTCTACAACGCAACAACAAGTAATGGTAATACTATTAGACTTACATGTATTTCGAATGGTTATTTGTATTCGTTCTGTGACCTTGTTCTTGTCCTTATTCCATCGACCGATCCCAGGACGTTTGAAATTTGTTTCTTTTTGATTGCTCCCAGTGCCTGCAAATTTTGTTCATTGTGTACCTCCTTGTCCTGTTTCAGGTTTGTTCTTATTTCTGATGATGATTCTGGATGTTGTTGGTGTAGCTGGCTCACTTTTTGCTTTTAACGACTCATAGTGTTCCGACCCGAATAATGCAAGTTCATTAACAGTGCATCCAATGTTATCAAGGAAGAATTTGTTTCCCCGAATGAAACATTGATTTCCCGTTAATTCTCTTATGAAACGTGAATGTCTCCTCAATTCTTTTTGTTCTTCTCTCTGTTTGATAGTCCGGTCAGGTATAATACTCACTCCAGTACCTATCCTTCAGTTTTTTTTATTTTGATAGTATTCATTTTTTTGTAGAGAATGAGATGAGTTCAACCTTGATTGGACAGTTTATTCCCTTACCCAGGGAATAAACGTCTCCTATATCATACTCCTTCATATAGACGTCCAACAATCTGTTCACTTTCTCACAAATATAGTCGGATGATATTTCATTTTCTCCGTTGGAAAGACCGAAAATTACCAAATTATTTATGTTGACTATTGTTTGAAATTTGTCTATTTTATCCTTGAGCTCTCTATTTTCTGTCTCAAGAATTTGAACTTTATGATTTAATTCTTCAACTTTTACAGCAGTTCTGACTTCGCTTGCTGTTATTAAATTTTTAATTTCTTTCCGTGTTTCTAAAATCTCCTCATATGGTGTCTCGAATGTTATTTTAGGAAATTGATCCGACATAATTTATAATTCTTCAAAGATGATTTTTGATGTATGGTAAGCTTTATTTGGTCGCACCTGTGTTCTCCAGTATGGTTTTTTTACGCCTCTTGTGTTGTTTATAATTCCTCCTGAATTATAACTTTGAACTGAAATAAGTTATTCACTATACCATAGATGACAACATCAAAAAATTTGGAACGGTTAAATCGGGCGATATTGCGGGCCAGTGCAAATCGCCAAAAGGAGAGATGAGGCGACCCGGGAACGCCGCCTTCAAAATATCGGTTGTGGCTCTCGCAGTGTGTGCCGTTGCTCCGTTCTGTTGGAACCACATGTCCTCCAGTCCTAATTCGTTCAATTGCGACAGAAAAAAACAGGTTAACATGGCCCTATAGCGCGCACCGTCCATTGTTGTCGTTTGACCAGCGGCGTCCTCAAAAAAAAAATGGCCCGATGACTCTTCCAGCGTGAACAGTGCAATATGCAGTCACTTTGAGGGAGTTTAATGGCTCCTCGTGCATTATTCGTGGATTTTCGGTGCCCCAGAAGCGATAGTTTTGCTTGTTCAAGTACCCGCTGAGGTGGAAATGAGCCTCAACGCTCATTATGATTTTGGTCGAAAAATCGTCCACTTCGTCCTCGGAATTAAGGATGGCTTGGGCGTAGGTTACACGCGTTTGGCGGTCGACAAGCAGCAGCAGATGCACGGACTGGACTTTGTACGGGAACATGCGCAGGTCTTTGACCAAAATTCGCCTTAGGGGCGACTGGCTGATGCCTAATTATGAGGCACGTCGTCTGATCGATGTTTTTGGCGATAGCTCGATATCCTCGGCAACAGCGGCGATATTCTCGGCAGAACGGGCGCTCCGGGGCCGGCCACTCTTGGCAGCGTCTCGTGTGGTCCCATACTCTTCAAGGTTGGTGGTCAAACGGCGCAGTATTTGCGGAGTCGGTGCCGGAAGACCGGGAAATCGGCGACGGAATTCGCGCTGCGCCAACACCACAGACGAATTGTTACGCAAAAAAATAGACACGATTATTCCGCGTTTTTGGGGAGGGCATCGCTCCATGGCTTGTTCACTTGTATTCTACATCTGTCTATTTCACAAATGTCAAAACAAATTTGACATTTGCCGCCATTTGCAAAAATAAGAGCATCTTCCAATAGGGTGATTTCTTTTGGCCCACCTAGTACATTGACGACTACTACACCTTTCCCCAACAATTAACTGCAACTGCAGAAAACGTTGCTAATGTCATACCTAAATGTAACATTAAAATTGCTTTCAAACCTAAAACAAAACTCTCAGGACTTTTATTCAATGCCAAAGATATCACTTCAAAATTTGAAAAATCAGGAGTTCATAGGTTGATTTGTCCTGTATGTAAAGGAGTATATATAGGTCAGACTGGTCGATCATTCAGGACAAGAATTAAAGAACACCAACAATCTTTTCTGAAGAATAAAACGGATTCAACGTTTTCAAATCATTGCCGTGAAAACCACCACCCGTTTCCATAAATAAATAACTTTCAAATTATGCACAAATTACCGAAAGGCAAACTTACTTACTTAGAATCATTAGAAACTTTTAAACTCGTTCATAATGCAAAAGATATCTTGCTGAACGACCAGATTGACTTGATATATTCTTCTATATTCAGTGTATTCCAACAATAATGATTTTTCTAAAAACATTCCATTTTACCAATTTAGGAAATCCACATCATCTATTAGCCCTTCTTGAAATGTGTTCCTGTTGTCTTTTTAGGTACCTGCAATAATTCTTTCCCACCCGTGAGCGCAAATCTTTAATTATGTATTCAGTTCTTAATCCAATCTTCCCGATGATGGTCTAGTGACCGAAATTTCAATCGCAGTGTAATATTTTTCAAAGAATTTTTGTGATAATAAACGTAGTAAATTCAATTTTTGTTTTTGTTCATCAATTAACTGCACTCATAGCCAAGTTATATTTAAAAATTACTTTCCGTATTTCTCCAGCGCAAGTGATACCTACCACTAAAAGTCGCTAGCAAATATATATATATATATATATATATATATATATATATATATATATATATATATATATATATATATATATATATTATATATATATATATATATATATATATATATATATATATATATATATATATATATATACATATATATATATATATATATATATATATATATATATATATATATAATATATATATATATATATATATATAATATATATATATATATATATATATATATATATATATATATACAGGGTCCTGCAACATTGGCGCGGTGTTCCATATCTCTATTTTGGAAACAGATAGAAATCTATATTTCTACAATATTACCTTATTGCTCGAGCTCGACAAAATAAAAATATTGTCGATCGCACAGGGTGTTCAATTTCTTCTGGGCGAATATCAACTATGTTTTTTCAAATGGCAACCTATATTTTTTGTCGCCTTTTCGGTTTCTACTTAGAAAATAAAAGATACTTTATATAGATCTTCATTTCGAAAATATTTACGGTTTTCGAGATTTTTTGCATTTTTGATTTTTTGAGGAGCAGACTTGCAAATTGCATTTTGTCAATTTTTACAATTTTTCAGGGGAAGCAAAAAACGGTCACGAAGAAACTAATCTTTACCAAAAAAAAACACTCGGTATATTTTAGAGTCATAAATAGTAGAAATCTTTATCTCCAACTTTCGTACAAGAAAGTCAAAAAACAACTAAAATAAATCAGAAAAAAGGTTGGACATTATGCTCTTTGATTGTCTTCAGTGGTCAAAACGCGATCTGAATGTCAGAATTGAAATAAACTAAGAAAACTATGGTATTTTTATAAAGTTTTACTATTAAAATATTATTTTAAAACAAAATATGTATGTCAATACCAAGAACAAAACTTAGAAATTATTTCTTTGTTAAAAAAAACACTTTTTACACGAAGACGTTGTCATCAGTATCCACACACTCACATGATTCTGTATCCATCTCTTGCTCTTCATTAGAATCTAACTCATGATTGTTTGCCACAACTTTTTCAGCAAAGACTTCAGTCATCCATTTTAACTCCGGGTCTGTTTTGTACCATTCGTCTCCAGATAACTCAATAAGTAATTTTTTCAAGCTATCAAGTTTTTTTTGTTTTATTGCATGTCCTAGTGGTATTTCGGAAAGTGCAATTTGATCCAGACGTTTACGAGGCTTTAAAAGAGTTTGAAACTTTTTTGTGGGATCATCGGATCGATACAAAATTTCAGATTTCATCACAACTCCTCTTTTAAGGATGATTCGTTTACTTGAACTTATTCCTACGACTTTTCTCAAACAATCTGACGCCTTTTTAATATTCACCAATGACCAGTCAGTTCCAAGTTTTCTAATTTCTCCCACTTTCGAGTAAAGTTCCCAATATTTTTCAGGAGTCTTTATAGCTGCGTGGCGTCTCAAAATCTTTTCCACCCTCCCGAAAATTCTATCCGCAGGAAGATAGGAATGGCCACGCACTGGAAATGTAACCACTATTTTTTTAAATCGTTTTTGGAGCTGAGTTATTGAGCCACAACATAAGCATGTGCACAATGAAACTATTTTTATTTTGCCCCCCGCATCCATCGGCAAAGAGGCGAAGAATTTCAGTATTTGGGGAAAAATTGGTCTTTTCTAAAAAATTCATCAGAGCCGAAGCTATTTCTGTGGCTCCCCTGCGTGCCTGATGCTCCATCCATGAATAAAAAACTGGATTTTTACAGTTTATAGCTGTAACACAAAAAAAGTAAAATGATAGCTGCTGTGCATAAAAAGCATTTTTTATAGGTACTATGGAAGAATTTGAACTTGTTGCAAGTCAAAACAAAAAGACACTGAGTTAGGTACTTGTTCCTTCATTAATTTATGGAACTGAGAGGCCCTTGCTTTGTGAACTTTTAGCTGGGTTGTCAATTTGTTTTCAATAATATTATTATTGGCATTACTGATTTGTGTTGCTGTTCTAACACAAAAATTACACACATCTGTAGCTGGGCTCCCAAAGCCTATGTTGAAGTAGCTATTAAAGACCCTGCTGAAGTATTTATAATTTACTCTTAATTTGTCATCAGGTACTTGTTCGTTAAGTTGAACTTTCGATATAATTTAACAACATTCTGATGAAATCATATCGAAAGTTCTACTTAACGAATCACTAAAGATTTCAATACTTATTTGAAGGCAAATATTTTGATCTGTCATTTTCCAGACTACACGATTTCCAATAAATATTTTATTCGCTGAAAGGTTGATTTAGATCGAAAGAATGTGGCTCAAATTTTGAGATTATTGAAATTATTTTAAATATACCAGGTACATTTTGTGGTGTAATTCACAACTTGTTTCATCTATCAACATGTTATTTATGAAAAAAGTCGTTCATTGAGATCATAGCGAAGAAATTTGAATATTTGCCATTTTTCGCTGTTTCAAGGAAAACTACTAAACTTAACCATAGGGAATACTTCATGACATTTATAGAGCTTTTTTTAACGCTTCTTCTGGATCTATAATATACAGGATGTTCCATTTGAAATGAGGAAGATTCTGTACATTTTTATTTACAATATGTGGCAAGCGATTTTTCATACCCTGTATATCGCAGGTTGATTTCAGATATATCGTTTGAGAGAGTTACCAATGTAGAATATTAGACCAAAAATAAATTTCAATTAGACTTGGCACAACTTTATAATTTCAAATATTCTGAATGACCAAAATTAAAAAAAAAATCAAAAATGCAAAAAATCTCGAAAACCGTAAATATTTTCGAAATGAGGATCTATATAAATTATCTTTTATTTTCTATGTAGAAACCGAAAAGGCGACAAAAAATATAGGTTGCCATTCGAAAAAACATAGTTGATATCCGCCCAGAAGAAATTGAACACCCTGTGTGACCGAAAATATTTTTATTTTGTCGAGCTCGAGCAATAAGGTAATATTATAGAAATGTAGATTTCTATCTGTTTCCCAAATAGAGATATGGAACACCGCGCCACTGTTGCATGACCCTGTATATATATATATATATATATATATATATATATATATATATATATATATATATATATATATATATATATATATATATATATATTCATGTATTATATATACACTATATAAACCAGGCTTGTGAGATGAAGAATGTTTCAATAATTATTCAGTTCATTCATAGTCAAGTTCGAAACTAGGCTACTATTATTCAAGAACCTGAGTCAAATATTTGTATGCTTCTTTTCATTTAGATATCAACATTGGAAAAATATTTATCTTTGCATAGATTTTTTATTGAACTGTGTAGAATAAAAATATTTATTTTCATATTATTATCCACCTCTTCTATGAATTTCATTCCTCTGCATAATTTTCATAACAATTCCAGGAATTGCTGTTGTCCATTTGAGTTGGAAATGTTTTACGAAATTCAAAGTTTCCTCTTGTCCTTTTGATGATAGTTTTCAATTTAAATGCAGAATTCATCAAAGCTTATCTGCATATTATTTTATAGTCATGATGGGATATTTTCAGAAGCATGAGATTCTTGTTATGAAATATCAGTTCAATTTGATAAGTTTCCAGAATATAGTCAGTATCTAATATATCTGATCACAAGAATATAATACTGATGATCATTAGAACTATACACTATCAATATTTCGATGAAATCAATATTTCACTCAAATCAATATTTCACTGAAATCGATAATTTGGTTTGAGTCATAATTTTTTGAGGAATTCTATAAAATAATTGTTTTTTTTTGAAATTTTGTTTTTAATTGAGGTTGGACGGGTTCTAATAGAGCAATTATAATAGCATGCATCCCTATGAATTTATCAATACTCAAACAAGAAATACAATAATAATTCAATGCAATTAATATAACAATATCTCTAGCATTGCACTGCATTTTATGGAGCATGACGTATTCATCACCCAAGGTTTGATCCCAAACAATTAATTTTGAAATATTATAAATAATTTTTTTGATAGGTCTATTTATCGTTGAAACCACCCATCATCAAACTGCCATCGCCAGTTCTTTCCATTCTCTGCTGTACTAATCTTAAAGGTACTTCTTTCAAATTACAAGCAATTCCGAAATACGCCAGTATGTTAATTATATCAGTTGTCAACTTGAAGAAAGCTCCAAATTCACCAGCTTTATAGTCCGAAGCGAAAGCTGTAACGTTGTTGCTCGTTAGTGGTGCGCAAGCTGGTTATTCCACTGGAGGGGCAAGCCACTGCCTATATAACCCGAGCACCGAGAATGCAGAAGGCAGTTCTCGGGAGGTACTGACTCCTCTGAACTTCCTGCTCCTCCCAGGCTGGGTATTGACCAGTCTGAATCCTTTCTGTTAGCAAGTATTGATTGCCGACAAAGTTCCTGAGATTGGGTGTTGACCAATCTCTTCCCGTTCCGTCCGACAAGTATTGATTGTCGGATATCCTCGTAGGTTGGGTACTGACCAATCTATTTCCGTTCCGTCCGACAAGTATTGATTGTCGGAAATCCCCGTAGGTTGGGCATTGATGACCAACCTATTCCGTTCAGCCCGACAAGTACTGATTGTCGGAAACCCTCGTAGGTTGGGTATTGACCAATCTATTACCGTTCCGTCCGACAAGTACTGATTGTCGGTAATATTCTTAGATTGGGTATTGACCAATCTATCCCCGTTCCGTTCGACAAGTGTTGATTGTCGGAGAATTTCGATAGACCGGGAGCCGACGAGCCTACAGCGGTCAACGAGGTCGTCTGGCCGGCAGCGACGAGACCGACCCCGGTCCCCGGAATCACGTCAAGCAGATTCGCCTACCTAAGAACGCAGAGATCCAGCACATACCTACACTTCGCTCTTTCCTCGACAAAGGACTGCCTGCGCACTGGAGGTGCGGTCGACGCAGCGAAACGAGACCAGAGCAGAAGCAGATGCGCGCTGGGTCAACTATTTAATTATTTGATCTCTGTTAATAATTTACTGTAAATAAACTTGTATATAACTAAAAGATACCTTCTTTATAATTCAGGAGAACCGACACGAAAAGTCCGCTACAAAGCATTATTCCAAAGTAAATGACTTATTCTGTTCGGTATCTGCCAGTGACTTCGATGTGATTTGTTTGAGTGAGACGTGGTTAAAGAATGGTGTATTCAACTCTGAACTTTTTCCGGATGATTATTCCGTCTATAGATGTGACAGGGATCTTCATTCGACGGGGTGCCCTACCGGAGGTGGAGTTCTCGTGGTAGTCCATAATAGGTATTCATCGGAGAGCATTGATTTGTCGGCACTGCATGGCTTGGCTCCATATATTGATGTAATTGGCTGTAAAATTGAAGCTGGATCACTGATGTTTGTTATTATTGTTGTTTATGTACCTCCTCAAGTTGATATGGTAACGTATGATCTATTTTTTGACTGTCTCTCAACTATTCAATCCGTACTTGATAAAAAACTGTTAATTATAGGTGATTTTAATGCACCTCAGTTTGTGAACAATTCACCTTCGGATGGGAAATGTGTTGCTTTAGCAGTCTTAGCAGAGATTCTCAACCTTAATCAATTCAATAACTTGATTAATATCAATGGTAGACTACTGGATCTAGTTTTCTCGAATGTTGCTTGTCGCATCTCTCATGATGACTTTTCTCTCGTGACTGTTGATCCGCAACAACCTCCGATTCATTTCTATGTTTCTTGTAGGTTGGAACATGTTGTTTCCATGGGCGTGGTTCCTATGAACACTAGAGAATTCAATTTTCGTAGGGCTAACTTTCCGGTTATGTACCAAATGATAGCAGATACCACATGGGATGGGGTTTATGAGCCGATTCAGAGTGTCGATGTGACTTGCGATAAATTTTACGCAATATTGAATGATATATTTTTGCAAACTGTGCCTTATAAAATAAAAAGAAAAAGACGTTTTCCCTCCTGGTTTAATTCGACTATAACTGACAACATATTGAAAAAAGAAACTTCATTGAGTAACTTCAGGAAGTATGGCAGTGAATTATATTTGACGAGATACAAAAGTTTGAGGAAAGTCATTAAACATGATATTGTCTTGGCTTATAAAAACTTCATTCTGAGCTCGGACACTAAAATCGTACAGGATCCCTCTTCTTTTTGGTCTTTTATTAATGAGAAGAAAGGTATTCTCTAGAATCCCAGGTGAGATGAGGGATGGCGTGGTAACATATGATAAACCTGTATCTATCGCGCGAACGCCTTTGCTGAGTATTTCAGTTCGGTATATGAGCCTGTTGTGAATCGTGATGAAAGGTATGTGAATGATTCTGGCGATCAGGATGCAATATGTATTAATTTGATAACACGCAGTCAGAGTATGGTTGCTGCCAAGGAACTCTCTAATGAGCTCACGTCTGGTCCTGATGAAATACCATGTTTTATTGTAAAGGATTGTATTTATGCACTTTCTGGTCCATTAACTCATATATTTAACCTTATTATAAGCAAAGCCACATTTCTTACAATTTGGAAATTGGCGAAGATCATACCTGTTTCGAAGAAAGGAGATCCTTCTATTGTGAATAACTATAGATCAATTTCTATTTTATCCAATTTTTCTAAGGTTTTTGTAATTGTTTTATATATTGTTTTTTATCCATCCTCCAGGAACCATCTCATGATTGAGCAGCATGGTTTCTTGTCAAAGAGATCTTGTACAAGCAATTTTAGTAATATTTCCCAATATGTATTCGAGGTACTCGACTGCGCTGGTCAGGTCGATGTGATTTACACAGACTTTCAGAAGGCCTTTGACAAGATTGATCATGAGCTCCTCTTATTGAAATTGCGCAACAAATTTGGTTTTTCCGATGGCCTTGTTAAAATGTTTCATTCTTACCTGATTGACCGTCGTCAGTTTGTGCGGTTGGAGGGTATAAGGTCGTCTGACGTTTATACCCACCTCTGGGATACCTCAGGGATCGAATCTTGGGCCACTGTTATTTATTCTGTTTGTGAATGATTCAATGGATAATATTGAATCACCACATTTGATGTTTGCGAACGATTTGAAGTTATACTATCAGATTCGTGCACCTGACGACTGTGCTCGACTTCAGCTCGCATTAGATTATGTTGTCGGTTGGTGTGGAGATAATTTTTTGAGTTTGAATGTGTCAAAGTGTAATGTTGTGACTTTCACTAGGAAAGTGGATATATTGAGGTCTGATTATTCCGTCGGTGGTCGGGTACTTTCTCGTCTCGATAGGGTGAGGGATCTTGGTGTGGTGTTTGATAAGAAATTCTCCTTCATTCCACACATCTCCCAGCTTGTTTTATCTGCCTCGAGAATGTATGGTTTCATTATTCGCAATGGCAAGTATTTTAAGAATTCTTCAACTTTTATAAGTCTCTTTCATTCTCTTATACGTAGCAAGTTGGAATATGGTAGCATGATTTGGCATCCTATTTATTTTTGTCATCAATACCATCTTGAGGCTGTTCAGAGAAGGTTCTTGAAGTTCTTGGTTTGGAGGGAGGACAAAGTTTATCCACCGAGAGGAGTTAGTCATGAAGCATTGTTGAGTCGATTCAATGTGGTTTCATTGCAGGGTAGGAGAGAAATATTATGTCTCAAATTTTTATATAAATTACTGCACAACAGTATTGACTGCCCTTCACTCTTGTCTGCTCTGAGATGTCGTGTTCCGAGGCAAGCTTCCAGTAATATGGATCTATTCCACCTAGAGACACCAAGGACGAACTTGTTAATGCAATCTCCCATTTGGTACATGGGGCATACATTCAATTCAGTTGCGAGTGAATGTGACGTTCAATTTGATTCACTTGCAGCTATTGTTAGGAGTTATGTACTTAAGTTGAATTTGAATCTGATTGAATTGAATTGAATTAAGTTAAGCTAAGTAGTGTTTCCGTTACATCTTAAATTATTTAATTATTATATTTTTTACTATTTAATTTTTTTTTCTCTTGTTATTGTTCTTGCTACTGATTTAAATAATAAATAAGCTTATTTTTTGTATTATGTTTAGTTTCAGCTTTCGGGATACTGGTTGATATTACTTTTGCATTAATTTTGTTTTGTTTCATTTTGTTCATATTAGTTTTTTCTTTTTGTCTCTGGCGCTGTGGTTTGATTTCTTTTCTATTTAGCTATACTTTAATTATTTTCTGTAATTGGGTTTTATACCTGTTGGAAATAAAGAACTTATTATTATTATTATTATTATGATAATTATGCCAACCTTCTCCATGTGCTATAATAGATACAAACATACTGTTCACTGGCAGCATGAACCTGAAAATATCATAATATTTGAATCTCGTGTCATATGCAGGGTGTTGCCAAATAAGTGCAAAAGTTTTAAGGAGGTGATTCCTTGTTGAAAATTAAAGGGGGTCTTTCATGTAAATAAAAGCTCTTATGCCTTTCCTTGAGAAATTACACGCTTCCAAAAATACTGTACATGCTGAGAAGTTAAAAAATAGCATTTTTTGGACGTGTTCTATCAATAAAATGGATACCTATGAATATTTTTCAAATTTTGTTGTGGTATTTCAAAGGGGAGGAACAAACAACCTCTATTCTCTTCTTTATCAGAACTTTTTAACGAAACAAAATTTTCTCAATTAAAAAATATGCGTTGAAAAGAACGATTCATTGCAAAACATTTTAAACTTCTGTGTTGTGCTCTTAAAATCAATAGTTTATTTTTGAAAAAATTATATGCATCATTTTTAATGAACGAAGCTTTTGTAAATAGAATCAAAAAAATCTAGTAGATGTCTGTCACGTTTTGTTTGCACAACTTGTGAGTTCAATTGTAGTTTTCTAAAACCTAAAAAATCTGGTGGGTGACTGTCACGTCACTTTAATGTGATAGTTGAAAGTTCAATTGTGTCTTTTGAATCTTCAATATGAATAATAACACTAATGCTGAAATGACCGATATGCATTTTTTGTATGGTTGTGCCCAGAGTCGGATTAAACGTTCAGAGCGCCGTAGGCAAGCATCCCATCGGCGCCCCTATATTAAAAATCACTGTGTAATGTGCTGCACCTTAGAAAAACGCGATGAGATGGGGGCCAAGACTAAAAGTGCATGAGTTTACATGAAATCGATATTGTCGGACAAATCTTACGATTTCAATTTACAATATTTTAAAGCTTTGAGGTACGACTGGCATGTAAACCCGAAAATTATGATATTCCCTATATAATATAATATTTGGCTTTACACGCCAGTCGTATGAATTAAATTATTGAACATGTTAAAATATGAATTAAATCAGTGTATCTATTATTCTATTTATATAATTAACTAAGTTCAATATGTTATAGTTACTTAATTCAAACTCGATAGTATAGATAGTGGCCTAGGAGTATGCCGTAAGGGCGGATTTCTTTCTCGGTCGGGAAAATTTGGGAAACGAACTTCTGGAGCTTTTATTAATTTTAAGAATTCATTAATACTTGGTGAATTTGAAAAAAATCAAGTTGCTAATTTTCATTTACAAAATAAAAAATTTTGGCGCCTACATTTTTGTCAATAACATCGTCATAGTTTAAAGATTGCAATAAGTTTGATTCTATGTTGAGTATTGCTAACGAATTTAATCTGATATCTGTCATAGTTGAGCGAAGATAATTTTTCACTCTCTTTAGACAGGAAAAGCACTGCTCACCAATGCAATTGCTGACTGCCGTCGATACACACATTCTTAAAGCTATGTTAACGTTTGGATAAATTGTTTCAAGTTCATCAATTCTTAGAACCTTTGAAATTGCGTTGGTTGTTCGGGGCAGTTTTCCGTCCCAAGCAACTGTTGTTAAATAAGAACGCAGATGGATACACTCATCCATAAAACACTTTTCTGAATCACCGGAATACATTGTTTCTAACGTACTTGCTCTATTTTGAACTCCTTTAGTGCTCAAATTGTTGTCGATAAGTTGTTTGAAAATGAAAATTTACTGTAAAAATTACTGTATGATTCTCATTCCTTTTGAAGTTCAACCACAAGTCTATCTATAATTACTAAAAATACTGTCACTCTGAATGTTTCCCGACCAGATAGTGAAGTAGTAATATCTTCGGAAGATT
>JARQZK010001725.1:15000-36359 GCA_030704885.1 Cynegetis impunctata | reverse complement strand
TTATATCATATTGTTGGTTCTCTTTACCCCTTAAAATTAAATGTAATTATAATAACAGATTTTTCAATTTAACATTTTTTTTAGCTTGGTAGAGCAATGGACTCCTAATATAGATACACTGGGTTCAATTCTAAATGCGGATTTCTTCAGTATGAATTTTTTTTAAAGCCTGATAGTGTTGGACTTCTGATATAGAGGTTCGATTCTCGCATTGGATTTTTTAATTTGAAATTTTTTTTTTTAAGAACAGTGAACATAGTGTTGAACTCCAAATATAGATATATTGGGTTCAATTCTACATTCAGTATGAATTTTTTTAAAGCTTTGTAGTGTTGAACTCCTAATATAACAGGTTCGATCCCCGCGCTGGATTTTTTAATTTGAACTTTTTTTGAACTTGGTAGAGTTTAGACTCCTAATATAGAGGTTCGATCCTCGCGTTGGATTTTTTAATTTGAAATTTTTTTTTAAAGCTTGATAGTGTCTTCTGTTATAGAGGTTCGATCCCCGCGTTAGATTTTTTAATTTGAAATTTTTTTTTTAACCTAGGCCGTGGACTCCTAATATAGATATACTGGGTTCAATTCTACATTCAGTATGAATTTTTTTTTAAAGATAGATAGTATTGGACTTCTGATATAGAGGTTCGATCCTCGCTTTGGATTTTTTAATTTGAAACTTTTTTTTTAACTTGGTAGAGCTATGGACTACTAATATGACAGGTTCAAACCCCGAGCTCGATTTTTTCAATTTTGAATTTTTTTTTTAAATCAACTTATATTCCTGAACCGTGATCTGTAAGTCAGCTAACGAAAAGTAAGGTTAAAATTTGTATAAGTGTCTCAAAGGCCCCATGAAGACTCCATATATTTCTATATATCGAAGTCAGTCGTCTGAGCCTGCACGAAGACACCTGGAGGCCACCATTTACAATTTCAGTCCATCTTGGATTTAAAACATAGAACTGTCATCCCATCTGTCATTCGTTTCTGTAATGTCATCTTGAACCATAGATATCTCAGAGCATAAAACTGTCATACGTCATCCCATCTGTCATTCGTTACTGTCAAATGTCATCCTGAACCATAGATATCTCAGAGCATAGAACTGTCATACGTCAAACATTCAAATTTGAATGCTATTGAAACGCCCTCTGTTGGCGAGATTCTGAATGATGATAATATAATGATCTGTCATCTTGGAACGACATCTGGTGGTCAGGTTCCTAATGACGATAATACAGTGATCTGTAAGAACGCCCTCTGGTGGCCAGGTTCTTAATTACGATAATACAGTGGTCCGCCATCTTGAAACGCCATCTGGGAACGCCATCTGTTGTTCAAGTTCTTAATTACGATAATACAGTGGTCCGCCATCTTGAAACGCCATCTGGGAACGCCATCTGTTGGTCAAGTTCCAAATTACGATAATACCGTTGTCCGCCATCTTGAAACGCCATCTTGGAACGCCATCTGTTGGTCAAGTTCCAAATTACGATAATACAGTGGTCAGCTATCTTGAAACGCCATCTTGGAACGCCATCTGTTGGTCAAGTTCCAAATTACGATAATACTGTGGTCAGCCATCTTGAAACGCCATCTGTTGGTCAGGTTCCAAAGTACGATAATACCGTGGTCCGCCATCTTGGAAAATGGCCGACTTCCCGATCATAGCCACGCCCCCGAAGTCGCGCATGCGCAGAACTGACATTTCGGACTTAGAAAAGTTGAAGTGAGCTAGAACTCTTGTAGGTACACTACTTTCCTCTTTAGTTGGGTTTTTGTTAGGTTTGAGAATAGGCACAACTATATATGTATACCAATCCTCAGGGAATTTTCCAGAATACAGAATAGAATTGATAATTCTTAATAAAATTTTTTTTGCCGGTAAAGGCAATTTAAATATCATACTATATTGTATATTGTCGTAGCCAGGGGCTGTATCAGAATTGGTTTTAATCGATCTTATCAATTCATTCAATTGAAAGGGTCTGCACATAAAATCATTATATCGACCAAATGATAAATCTTTTAGATCATTGAAAGTCCCTGGAGGCGCTAGTTTATTAAAAAATTCTTCGCACCATTCACCCTGAACTATACAATTATTAGGGACTTGTATGTTTTTAATTTTTGTAATATTATTCCATATCATACTTATAGGGGTAGATTTGTTTAGAGAGGAACAAAATTTTCTCCACGAATGTTTTTTCGATTTTTTTATAACCTGTTTTGCCAGCGCTTCACAATTCTTATAACGAATATAGTTATCTAAAGAAGAAGTTAAAATATAAGCTTGGTATGCTTGCTTTTTGTTATTTAAGGCAATTTCACAATCTTTGTTCCACCATTGTTTGCTGAATGAAGGATTATAATTACTTTTATATTTTGGTATACTATGTTCTGCTGCAAATATTACACTGTTTTTGAAGGAATCATAATCAGTCGAGTTCTCTAGTATTAATTTTTCTGATTGTAGACACATAATATCACCATATTTTTGCCAATCTGCTTTTTTGGCATTAAAAACGCGTGTTGAGGTATATAATTCTGCTCTATTAATTCGAACATCCAAGTTACATCTTACTACATAATGATCTGAGCCTAAAGTCTCGTCTTCAACATACCAATGACTTAGTGGTACCAGAGGATCAGAACAGAAGGTAATATCTACTGCAGATTTATTTAAATTATTATACTGGAGTCTAGTGGAAGACCCATTGTTTAAAAGAAAATAATTATGACGATCTGATGAGGATAATAACATAGTACCTAGTAAGCTATCATATGCTGAGCCCCAAACTGAATGATGTAAATTAAAATCACCTCCTATTAAAACTAACCTATGCTCCCTAAAAGAGTGAAAAAACTGATTCCACATGTTTTCGTTGATTCTCGAGTTTGGGGGATTATACAGAGAGCATATCAAAATTGATTTTCCACAATGTAGTTTAATAGTTACAGCTACCTGTTCTAAAACTCCAAGTGGATCCAAGTTATAATGTTGAAAAGGAATTGTATTTCTCAATAAGATGGCAACACCTCCTTTACCACCAGGTCTATCTTTTCTTATAATATTATATCCTGTAAATTTTGTGAAAATAGAAGGTTTTAGCCAAGTTTCCGATAAAAGGCAAACATCGATATTATTGTTAAATAAATAAATTTCCAAATAACCTTTGTTAGAAATAATTGAGCGAGAGTTCCATTGCATACATTTTAGTTCATTATCCATTATATTTGGGTTGGGTAAAATGAGATCTATTGCAGAAGGGATATAATCTGACTTAATTTATCAACAATTGTACTCTTGTCTGATTCCTGCGAAATATTAAAACCACTTAAATCTTTGAGTATCAAAATTATTATATTCGTTAATTCCACCATAGAGAGTGAAATTTTTCCATCAATATTACCTAGTTTATTCATTTCAACAGAATTTTCATTGTTGCTTGACAAATTCACACACGAGCTAATGCCACTATCGTAAGTAGATTTCGCGATAATTTCTTGATGTTTTTTCCAAGTATCAGAGTCTTTGAAAGATGATAATCTGCGCTTCTTATTTTGAATTTCAGGAAAATTCAATTGATTTCTCATAATCGATAGTCGATTATTTATACTTTGAGATTTATTTGATGAATTAGCAACAATTTCGGAATAACTATTTTCAGTTAATTTAACGGCTTCTTTATATGAAATATTACGTTCGGCCATTTTAGCTTAAATTTTTTTTTGTTTGTTATAGGATGGACAGTTTCTATCATTCGATTTATGATTCCCTTTACAATGAATACAATGTTCAACACTACTATTACAATTGTCTGACCCATGATAACTTCCGCATATCACACATCGTTGTTCCTTACTCTTACATAAATCAGCCGAGTGGCCATATTGAAAACATTTTAAACATTGGACTACTTTTTGAATATAAGGATTGACATCTCTAATACAATTAAAGACCGCCACCTTCTCTGGTAATTTTTGTCCCTTAAATGATATCAATATACTCGTGGACGGCAGATATTCAACCGATTTATCCTCTTTCATAATACGCCTATTCAACCTTTTCATTTCTAGTGCAACGAAACTATCACCAAATATTGGTCTTATACAAATTTTCAATTCATCATCGGTAATATCGGTATCGATGTGTTTAATCACTCCCTGGTTAGATACTGAGGGATGTAACCCACTAAATTGCTTTCTTTTAAAATATTTGAGGATACAAACTCATTAGCACTCTTTCCTGTTCTAAAGTTCACTTTTACCCTATTTTTCCCGGATCTCTCAATATCCAGAATGTCTTTAGATATTACATTGTTATTTCTATAGATTAATTTTCCTGAGGCCATTGGGTGGAAATTTCCAATGTTTTTATCTGTACTTTTCACATTGAATTATATAATTTTTTGCTTGTCGATGATGTCGACTGATTAGAAGCAGGTGTTGTTTGCAGCATCGGTCGTGAGTGTTCCTCGGTTGAAGAATTTACATTTAAACGGGGATTTTCTTTCTCATTAGGAGAATGAATGACTATATTATTTAAACTAATTTGGAGCGAACTCACCGGATTCTGATTATTATTAACAAAACAAGGATTGCTGCCTTCATAGTCCATTTCATCGTCTAATAACACTTTGAAAGTTTCACTAAGAATGTTCCTAGGGAATGTTCCTCCCCCTTCATCAGGGGGATCTTTGCCACCAGGCATTATAAGATTTAACTACACTTTTCAAAAGTTGTAATTTATACACACTATGAATATAAATCAAAAAGTAATTCACGAACGCAAATGAAACTAAAAATGATTCTTCACACCATCCGCAGTGGTCAGATGTCACACATGCACTGATTCTTATTTTGACACGAGGCGAAACACCAAAACGATTATATCACGTCGTCAAGATTCTATTGGCTCATTCATACATTAGTTATATAATCTATGTTGTATATAATTATTAGCATACGCAACACAAATTCATCCACAACGTGGACATTTTAATTAACAACTCACATTTCCTGTATTGCATACTCCGGTGATTCCATTCTATACCCATCCAACAATTTTGCATAAAATTTTTCGTCTGCTTCCATTCCGGGGTACGGCATTTCGGCCAGTGAAAAAAATTCCCACAAAACAACACCGAACGCCCACACGTCTGACTGTGTTGAAAATACTCTATCTCGTATCGATTCGACCGCCATCCACTTTATAGGAAGGGGACACTGCAAAATAAATATTCGTATTTCAAGCTATAGAAACTCACTGAATATACTGTGGCCCATTAAGAACAATATAATGATAATGAAATTAATAATATGCAAAAAGTAAAAATTCATCTTCCCGCATATAATAAATTGACCAAATTTGGAACAATAAAGATAATACAGGTCAAACCAAATGGTATCTGGGATGAATCTAGATGCAAAACAGATATATTGAAGTTTAGTTAAATGCAGTGAATAGTTTGACATCTTTAAACGTTTCGTGGTGGATTGAAAAATTCGTTTGGAGGATTTATGCATCATCTTACGCACTCCAAATTGAGTTATAGGATGGAAAAATAGTACGTGAATAGAGTTGATGCAGGGAACTTGCTTTTTTGCATTGTCATGTTTATTTTCCCACTACAGCCATTTTATCTGAAGATTTCTTATTTGTTTATGGTGTTCGAAGATTTGCTTATCTTTACGGATCATCCAAATTGAGTTGGAATAGAAAATTGAAAATTATTCTTACGTGTATCAAGTTAAGAGCGTGCACTATAGTGATATCAATTATTTTACCATACCATAGTAGATATACTATGTAGGTTCTGCCCCGGAATTCGGCCATTTTGTGGCAGGAAATTCGAACAGCCGTGAATGACGATTTTAAGCGGATTTCGGCCATTTTCCATGATGGCGGATGATGTATGACAGATTACAGATTATTGTTCAATAATACTCCTCATTCAGAATGTCGCCAACAGATGGCGCTGCAGTCAAACAGATCTATGTTAGTCCCTCACAAGACTTCTCATTCAAAACCTCCTATATAGAGGGAGTTCCAATCGCATTCAAGAATTTTATTTTATGTTTCAAATCCAAGATAGTGAATGACAGAGGAGGATCTATGCACGAGGCTATGAGAATACGCACGAGGGATTCTTCATGGAGGCCCTTGAGACTCTTGTAGGAATTTCGTTAGCTGACACGACTTACAGATCACTATTCATGAATCCCCTTCATTCAAAACCTCTCCAAAAGAGGGTGGTCAATCGTATTCAAAAATTTCATTCTTTGTTTTAAATCCTAGATGACAGATGACGTATGATAGGTCTATGCTCTCAATGCAAAATGGTGGATGACAGACGGCAGATCCCCCTAACTATGTTTTGAATCCAAGATGGTGGATAACAGGTGACGTTTGACGAATTCTACAGATGCCCCTTGAATACTTGCTTAGATGACCTTCGCGTACCAAGAAGATATAAAAAAAAATAATTGAAGGAATCCTCATGTGCGGTTGAACCTGGATTAGGAGTCCAACCTATGTTTACGGCTTTACCAAGCCTGTTGTCATACGAAGTTAATTCTAAGAAATTTTTTTTTAAATTGAATAGGTCCGCATGTGGGATTGAACCTGGTACGTTTGTATTAGAAATCCAGCACTATGTTCACGGCTCTACCAAGCCTGTTGTCGTACCAAATTATTTCTAAGAAAAAATTTCTAATTGAAGAAATCCACATGATTTTGACCGGAATTGAACCCGGTACCTCTGGATTAGGAGTTCAACACTATGTTCAGATGAGAGCGAACACGCATGATATTATTTTTGCTTCGTTAATTTTGGATATCCTGAATAAAAGTATGGTTGTTATACAAAAATTCTAAGTGACAGGGCGAAATATTCATATGAGGGAAATATCGTAAAATTTTCAGAGATCAAACTAGAGGGTGGAAAAGTACAATCAAAAACTTATAAATATAGCGATGGGATATCGTTTCACTTATATATGAAATTTAGGAGAAAAAATAAAGTTTTACCTAAAAATTCTGACTGGCAGAAGAAAAAAAACAGGGCTAATGCTACCATGTATTGATTATAGCCTTAACATAGTTCTCTATTTCTTTAAGGGAAATATAGCTTATACATTTTTGATATCGAAGATTTTTCAGAGGCCAAACTAGAGGGTGACAATCATTAAAAAAATCCCTAGCATAGTAAAATACGATCAAAACATCATAAATACATCGTTTCTATACATTTCAAGGTTAGTTATTTTAAATCCAACATTTTAAATCCAATATTTTACCAACAGAAATGTATTTTCAGATTTGGAAAATTATTTTTATTCTTGAGACGAAAGTCTGATGGATACAACTCAAAGAAATCAAAAATTTTGTCTGAAGAAGAAGTAATTAAGTTTTTGTTGGAGGCAAATTATCATACATGGTTGCTTGAAAAGGTTGTATTAATGTGTGGAATTTTTGGTGCCTGTAGACGTGAAGAACTTGTGAAGCTGACGGTGGATGATTTTGTTTTATTATAATTGTTATTGTAACCAGAATGATGTTTTGAAATAAATATTTGAACACATGATTTCTTAACGGCCGCCGGCCGTTAACACTGACTTTTCAATTGTCATCTGAATACCGTTAAATCAAAATAACAGTATGGGATTACGAAAAATCAATATTACTCATTATAAATGAAACGTAAATTTGACCTTAAACTTTTGAGTTCTATTCATGCTGATTCTTGTGAAATGTCCAGTCAGCAAATAACATGAGTGAGGAGCATTGAACATAAAATATTCAAACGGTGGTTTCCTAGTTCAATTAACTAGATTAATATATAAAATTAATATCTATATATCATTATCATTCTAAAGTTCGTAGGACCCGGTAGCCCTGGACTAGGAGTCCAATACTATATTCCCGGCTCTACTAAGCAGGATGTCCTACCAAGTTGATTTTGAAAAAACTGAGAGAAATATCGAAGATTCTTCAGAGACCAAACTAGAGGGTAATCACTCATAGAAAAATACGATCAAAAACTAATAAATATATTGTTTTTATACAATAATTCTAAATGACAGAAAAATAACAGGGTGTAATATTTATATGGGTATATAGCGAATATTTTTCAGAGACCTAACTGAAGTGGTAAGCAATTAATAGAAAAATACATAGTAAAATACGATTTGAAAATCATAAATATATCGTTGTTACACAAAAATTCTGACAGAAAAATAACAGGGTGAAATATCCTATGAATATAATCATATGAAGGAAATATCGAAAGATTTTCCAGAGATCAAACTAAAGAAAGCTGTACATACACATATATATATATATATATATATATATATATATATATATATATATATATATATATATATATATATATATATATATATAATATATATATATATATATATATTTATATATATATATATATATATATATTTATATATATATATAATTATATATATATATATATATATATATATATATATATATATATATATATATATATATATATATATATATATATATATATACGTGTGTGAGTGTGTGTGTGTGTTATGAAATTTAAAAATAAACAGGCATTTGTTATACAAAAATTCTAACATACAGGGTTTCTGCTACCATTCAGTGATTATAGCTTTGAAGTAGTTAGTTAAGGAAAAAATAGCTCATAAATTTTTGTTACATATTTAACGATCGAACACATGTTACGTTAATACGCCGTTGTATTCACAGATGATAATTTAATGGAAAATTTGAATTATTTTTCATTTAAAATAACATACTTTTCGAATTATGTTCATTTCAAACATAGATATACAACATAGAAACAATGTTAATATATTTTTATTTTTAGAAGTAATTCGCATATTTCTTATCGAAAGTTACATCCAGACTTTCTTAATAGTAAATTTCGATATGTCTAATTAAAACTTACATCATTCTTCATCTTATAACTTTCATTTTGGTATATGCTTTTCGACAAACCGAAGTCGCATATTTTCACAACATTATCATCCGTCAATAGTATGTTTCTTGCGGCCAAATCTCCATGGAGCACTTTTCGCGAAGCTAAGTATTCCATTCCTCTGGCGACTTGAAAAGCCCATATTATCAGATCTTTAGTGCATATTGGTCTTACTGATCCTTTATAGTCAGGTTTGTAATTGGTTCTCCATTTGGGATGAACATAACTACCAGCGGAACTGACAACATCATAGTCTTCCCCTGGTATAAAGTTTATAGCAAATAATATTTTATATTATAGTATATTTTTCATCTTTTCAACTAACAATCGCTATCTGTGAAAAAATAACGTCACAAACTAAAATTTTGTTATAAAAGTTCTTACATGACACATATGTATTTAATATAGAAGAACATAATTTTTTTCAATTTATTGAAAAAAACATCGATTCGGAAATATTCTGACTAGAAATTGGAACTGACACTTCCCAAGATTTTCAATAGGTATTTTATTCGTTCATATAAGCATAAAAAATTAACATTTACTGGTACAGGATCTCATTCAACAAAAATTTTGTCTTTTATTTTGATTTCAATGGCTAAAAGATTGAAAGGTTTATGTATGTTTAGAGTTATCATCCCATTGTACAGTATAGTACCTACTCAATATATTTAAATTATGAGTATAATAGTGAGATAAATATTTTCATAGTTATCATGCCAGTTCGATAAAATTTTCATTTTGTATTCATTTCATTTTTTAGAATAATGAGATGTACTCTGTATTCAATATCTGGAAGTTGAATACTATATAGAAAAAACTTTTTGGAAAATGGTTTCATACTTTACAATAATTTATATTTTGGCTTAGGTGAGGTTATTTTCCAAATTATAGTTGTAAAAGATATGATTTTCTAGTAATTATATATATATATATATATATATATATATATATATATATATATATATATATATATATATATAGTATATATATATATATATTATATATATATATATATATATATATATATATAGTATACACTCACCGGCACGAAAACGCGAGCAGTGGAATATTTTCAAAACAAACTTCAAATTTTAAATGTTTTTGTGATGTTTCATCATTAAAATATCATACACACAAAGAAAACAACATTGTTTTATGTATTACCCAACAACAATTTAACATATAATTGAAAAAAAAGAGTGTTTTGTAAAACAATTTGAGAAACTAGGACGAAAACGCAAAAAACTGTGTGTGTGTAAAAATTACCATTAAATTAATCAAAACTGAAACGACTTGCCTAGCAAAAACTGGGGAGCCGCATTCTTAATAACGGGTGTTGGCCCTCACGTGCTCGAATTACTGGCTGTATCCTCCTTGGCAAATGCTAAATCAAGTGGCGAATGTCCACTTGTGGAAATAAGTTCCATTCTGCTAGAAGAGCTTGTCGCAACTGATTTAAAGTTAAAGAAGCAGGAACACGACTTCGGATGCCTTCACCCGAGTATGTCCCAAACATGTTCTAATGGATTAACATCCGGCCTCAACCGCAGGCCACTCCATAACGGATATTTACCTCGTTTAAGTACTGTTGAGTTATCATCGCGTTGTGCGGTCGGACATTATCATGCATCAAAAAAGAAAGTCATTTCCAATAAAGCCAACATAGGGACAACAAATCTTGGAGAACATCCTCAATGTACCTGGCAGCAGTTAAGGATCCTCTCAGGAAGGATGTATATTCTGTGTGTGCTTCTAGAGAAAATTCCGGCCCACAACATAACTGAACCCCCTTGGTATTCTGTTCTAGAACTGAAGTTATTCTGCACGCTGGTGTGGACTTCGCCATACTCTCTCACGACCATCTGGAGACCACAGGCTAAATCTGGACTCATCGGTGAACAACAGCGTGCCCCCATTATTTTCACCACCAGTGCTGATGATTTCTGGCAAAACTGAAGTCGCGCACACGATGACGCCTAAAGACGTGTCTGGCCTGTTGCAGGTCTACAACTGATAAGCATTGGCTTCTCTCAGTCGTCGTCTAACTGTTCGTTGTCGCTTACGTTGGTTTTGCCGGACGTGCCTGAAGTCGATTTCTGATTTCAACAGCTGTAGCATGACGATTTCGCAGACTTTGTAAGATGATAACGATCATCACGAGCGCTAGTTCTACGTCGGGGACCAGTTCCAGTCGTCTGGTGTAACTCGTCTGGTGTACCTTCAGTTTCCAGAAAACGTGTTGAAAATACGGTGAACAGTGCTATTGGAAACATGATACATCTCGGGCAATATATCGCTCACTTCTTCCGTCTCTTGAAGCAACGCAACAATAGCAGCCGCTGTGTCAGGATTAACATCCATAGTTTTTTATGCAGAACAACTTTCAAACATTTTCGATCTGTCAGATTCTCTCACAACAATGACAACAACAGCATTGTTGAAGATGGGTTAGTGGCCAACTATGCACACTGCAGTAGTAAGATCTATGGAATTTATGATTTTTTACTCTCAAAACACTTTTTTTTCCTTCAATTAAATGTTTAATTGTTGTTAAAAATACGTAAAACATGTTGTTTTCTTTGTGTTATACGAATATTATACATAATAAAACATCACAAAGCATTCAAATTTGAAGTTTATTCAAAAATATTCAAGTGCTCCAGTTTTCGTGCCGGTGAGTGTATATATATATCTCTATATAAATATATATCTATATATATATAATTATACATATATATATATTATATATATATATATATTATATATATATATATATATTTCCATAATATTATTGATTACCTTCTTCTACTTCTGAAGACTTATTCACTTCTGTCGATTCGTTAGGTTTTGTAGCAATGCATGATGAATTATCATTTATTTCATCAGCATTCTTCATTTGGTAACGACTGAAAAAACAACTTCTCATTTACTTATCACAAAAGATACATCGAGAAATTGAAGCCTCCTAAATATTTTTGTCTAATATAAGGGCAGTAGCCGGTAAGAACTAGATACAACTGGCTCATGATCGACATGGATGGAAGATACTTGGAGAGGCCTATGTTCAGAAGTGGACGGAGGAGGGCTGAAGAAGAAGATATATATATATATATATATATATATATATATATATATATATATATATATATATATATATATATATATATATATATATATATATATATATATATATATATATATATATATATATATATATATATATATATATATATATATTATATATTTATATATATATAATATATATATATATATATATATATATATATATATATATATATATATATATATATTACTTGTAATTCAGAGATAAAAAATGAAAGAAATCAATTTGAAACTCACAGTGTGCTTTTCACCTAACTCAATCAGCTGAAGCTGTGGAACTGCGCAAAATCTTAAAAGCCACAAAAAACATTGAATTTCGAGATTTAAATGGCGGCGGTTGAGGAAAATAGTTGAAACCACTAAAAGGCACTTCGTTCATATCAACTCAATCCACGTAAGACATGAGCTGTGGACGTGAGCAAATCCATACGAAAAACAAGAAATCTATACATAAACGTGGCGGCGATTGTAGAAAAAAGGCATTTCCTCAGTGTCACGACGGATTTGCATTTTCAATCTAAACGGTGAATTGGTGGTTGCCAATGTCTTTGGCGGAGAGCGCTATGGGTTGTTATCCAAATAGTGGTCCGACTGCGAATTGCATTGGGGAAAAATTAGAAATTTGTTAATTCACTCCGAGTCAAATATGCTGCAATGAAAAGACCTAATAAGATCGAAACAGCTATATGTACATTTTGCGTCGGAGTGACTTGATTTCTTCTATAATTCACTGTTGGATTATGAATGCAATTTTCGCGTCGTGGAATAAATATAACCTGTTTTCTTGGAGATATAATTGATAACTCTTTAACTTATGAAAAAATTTTCCTTGTTCTCTTTATGCAATATATTGAATTGACATATATATATATATATATATATATATATATATATATATATATATATATATATATATATATATATATATATGGTAAATATTTAGATAAACGGAACACTCTTGAAAATTCATAATGGTTACTTACTAATTTTGGGCTGAAAAAGACGAATCTGATTTCAGAAAATCCGGGAAATCAACTATTTCCACATTTTCACCTTCGAAAAATTTTGAAGGAAATGTCAACATAGCGCCATCATAATGGATGTCGTTCAGTTTTGCAGTAATGCGAACCTACAATAAGGAACTACGAAATAACTCTAATTTACATGAAATTTTCGTTTTACTCATTTTGGGCCGAAATTGACGAAATTGAGCCTGAAAAGAGTGAAAGCAGAAAAAACTAAGGTATTTATCGATAATTCAACAGACTGCCCCGATTTACTTGAAATTTTGGATTATAGCTTATTTTGACATGAAAAAGCCGAATATGAAGTCAGATTTTGTTGCTGGGTCATCTTTTTTTTTCTTCAAAAACTTGAGCTGACCTGACTTTTTCTAACCTTACTAACCTAACCTCCGAGTTCATAAAAGTATAGAATTCATGAAATAGACAATGTTTTTGATAATAAAATTCATCAATTTCATGAATTCTATACTTTTATGAACTCATAGGTTAGGTTAGTAAGGTTAGAAAGTCAGGTCAGCTCAAGTTTTTGAAAAAAAAAAGATGACCCAGCGACAAAATCTTTCTCAGGCCAAAATAAGCTATAATCCGAAATTTCAAGTAAGTCGGGGCAGTCTGTTGAATTATCGATTCACTCTTTTCAGGCTCAATTTCGTCCCAAAATGAGTGAGTAAAACCAAAATTTTATGTAAATTAGAGTTATTTCGTAGTTCCTTATTGTAGGTTGGCATTACTGCAATACTGAACGACATTCATTATGATGGCGCTATGTTGACATTTTCTTAGAAATTTTTCGATGGTGAAAATTAGAAATAGTTGATTTCCCGGATTTTCTGAATTCGGATTCGTCTTTTCCATATATATATATATTATATGTATATATATATATATTTATAATATATTATATTTATATATATATTTTATATATTATTATATAATATATATATATAATATATCTATATATATAGATATATATATATATATATATATATATATATATATATATATTATATATATATATATATAAACTCTTGATAATTATTAGCAATAACAGGCTGGTTGAATCTTAAAAAACTCAGATTTTATTAAAAGGTTGACGTTTCACTATGATAAATTCGTGTAATTGAAATTTCTTTGACATTTATTGATTTTAAAAAAATTGAAAAGACAGGCTGCCTTTGTAATATGCTATTCAGTCTAATATTAATATTCAAAATTGTTATCATTAGATGGTAAGGGAAACCAAAGAAACCTTTACCTACGTAATGTTTGAAAATAATAATAATAGGGTACTATTTATCTAACAACAAAGAAATTAGTCATGGGAAAACATTAAACAAGTGGAGTAGAATTATCGGTATAGCACGCTTATATGGAAGCAGCCGTTGACACGTGTTTCGGACTCTTTGCTCCTCATCAGAACGGCGTAGCCAAGTATTGGATTGAAAATTTGAAGATGAAGATAGTACAACAAACAAAATCCTCTGATACGGAAGATAGTCACACAATTGTGGTTTATTGTTTGAACTCTCCGGTATGGGAGATTTGGTTCAAACTTTGCCCAACGAGGATGATTAAAATGCTATCCGCGAGATCTAAAGAACGAGTAAATAAACAATAACAATGAAATTAAGTTGCGAGAAAATATTAATATAGGTAGAGCCAAAATTATCGGAATAGTTCGTTTATATGCGAAGTAAGCGGTCTTTTAATGAAATTTTTCTAATCTTATTTTAGAATTTCAAATCTTCTTAAAAAAAGTACTTACAGTTTAAAACTCTCAGCTTAAGTTTAAATTAAATAAAAAATTTCATTAAACAACCGCTACTTCCATATAAACGAACTATTCCGATAATTTTGCTCTACCTATTTAAAATCTTTCCCCAACCAATTTCATTGTTAGTTGTTTATTTACTCGTTCCTTAGATCTCGCGGATAGCATTAATCACCTCGTTGGCAAAGTTTGACCAAATTCTCCCATACCGGAGAGTTCAAACAATAAACCCACAATTGTGTGATTCATCTGTCGCGTATCAGAGGATTTTGTTTGTTGTACTATTTCATCTTCCAAATTTTCAATCCAATTACTTGGCTACGCCGTTCTGATGAGGACCAAAGAGTCCGAAACACGTTTCAACGGCTGCTTCCATATAAGCGTGCTATACCGATAATTCTACTCCACTTCTTTAATGTTTTCCCTTGACTAATTTCTTTGTTGTTAGATAAATAGTACCCTATTATTATTATTTTCAAACATTACGTAGGTAAAGGTTTCTTTGGTATTCCCTTACCATCTAATGATAACAATTTTTGAATATTAATATTCAGACTGAATAGCAGATACAAGCAGCCCTGTCTTTTCAATTTTTTAAATCAATAAATGTCAAAGAAATTTCAATTAACGAATATCAATAGTGAAACGTCAACTTTTAATAAAATCGAGTGTTTTAAGATTCAACCAGCCTGTTATTGCTAATAATTATCAAGAGATTTAAAAATAGATCACAGGCAACAACCAATTCGAATAAATAAATATATATATATATATATATAATATATATATATATATATAGTATATATATATACTAATACTATATATATATATATATATATATATATATATATATATTTATAAATATATATATATATATATATATATATATATATATATATTTATATATATATATATATATATATATATATATATATTTATATATATATATATATATATATATATATATATATATATATAATCACTTGATAATTATTAGCAATAACAGGCTTGTTGAATCTTAAAAACCTCGATTTTATTAAAAAATTGACGTTTCGCCACGACATTCGTGGCTTTATCAAAACTTTTGAGAAAGTTGAAATTTCAACTTTTTAATAAAATCGAGTTTTTAAGATTCAACTTGCCTGTTATTGCTAATAATTATCAAGAGATTAGAAATAGTTCACAGGTAACAATAAATCGAATATATATATATATATATATATATATATATATATATATATATATATATATATATATATATATATATATATATATATATTCCAAGAGATATCAATTATTGGTATACCAGGTTTATTTCAAACATTACATTTTAAAATTAAAATTCATAGGACGTTTCAATGGAGTTTCCATCTTCATCAGCTAAAATTCGGGATAAAATACGATTCAAATGCCTAAATATAAAACATATACACACATACACAAAAATAAAATAAAATAAATTGTATCTCACCAGAATGTTCATCGGTAGTTGTCACAATACTATTTGACTATCGAATCTCTGTTTATCCGATGTATAATCGTTCATGCGTATAGAGCTCATGTATTACAATAATGGGGCAAATATCGAACTTAGGCCTTTTATATCTATTTTGTTGTTAACTGTGTTGTCTTGGCTCCTTTGTATTTGTGTATATGTTTTATATTTAGGCATTTGAATTGTATTTTATCCAGAATTTCAGCTGATGAAGATGGAAACTCCATTGAAACGTCCTATGAATTTTAATTTCAAAATGTAATGTTTGAAATAAACCTGTTATACCAATAATTGATATCTCTTGGAATGAATACGATAAACAGGTAAAAATCAAGAATTTAAATATATATATATATATATATCATCATCAAGTTTCTTCCAAGTATCTCGGTCCTGTGCCGCAGCAATCCAGTTGGTATTGATATTTTTTGAATCGTCTGTCCATGTGGTGGGTGGTCTTCCGGGATTTCGTTTGTCTGACCATGGCCTCCATTCCAGAAGTTTTTTCGTCCATCTCTGATTGTTTGTCGTGCTACATGACCGGCCCACCTCCATTTCGACTTTGAGATCTTTTCAATGATGTCTTCTACCTTTGTTTTTCTAGGAATCTCCGCATTTCTTACTCTGATGATGATGAAATATATATATATATATATATATATATATATATATATTTATCTATATATATATATATATATATATATATATATATATATATATATATATATATATATATATATATATATATATATATATATATATTTATATATATATATATATATATATATTTATATATATATATATAATTTATTCGAATTGTTGTTGCCTGTGATCCATTTTTAATTTCTTGATAATTATTAGCCATAACAGGCTGGTTTGAATCTTAAAAAACTCGATTTTATTAAAAAGTTGACGTTTTCACTACGACATTCGTAGTTTTTCAAAACTTTTGAAAAAATTGAAATTTCTTTGACATTTATTGATTTTGAAAAAATTTTGAATAGACAAAGACTATTTTGTCTTGCTAAAATTTTTTTCCCGAATGTTGGTTGTTTCTTTGTTATTTATTACGTGCTATTCAGTCTAATATCAACATTCAAAATTGTTATCATTAGATGGCAAGGGAAACCACAGAAACCTTTACCTACGTAATGTTCGAAAATAAAAATAATAGGGTACTATTTATCTAACAACAAAGAACTTAGTCGCAGGAAAATATTAAAAAATTAGAGCAGAATTATCGGTATAGAACGTATATATGGAAGCAGCCGTTGCAGAGTTTAACCAAATCTCCCAAACCGGAGAGTTCAATCAATAGTCCACAAAGGTGTGATTGTCTTCCGTAGCAGAGGTTTTTATTTGTTGTACTATTTTCATCTCCATATTTTCAATCTAATACTTTGCTACGCCGTTCTGATGAGGACCAAAGAGTCCGAAACACGTGTCAACGGCTGCTTCCATATAAACGTTCTATACCGATAATTCTGCTCTAATTTTTTAATATTTTCCTGCGACTTATTTCTTTGTTGTTAGATAAATAGTACCCTATTATTTTTATTTTCGAACATTAACGTAGGTAAAGGTTTCTGTGGTTTCCCTTGCGCCATCTAATGATAACAACTTTGAATGTTGATATTAGAGCTGAATAGCACGTAATAAATAACAAAGAAAAACCACATTCGGAAAAAATTTTTTAGCAAGACAAAGTAGTCTTTGTCCTATTTAAATTTTTTCAAATCAATAAATGTCAAAGAAATTTTCATTTTTCAAAAAAGTTTTAAAATACTACGAATGTCGTAGTGAAACGTCAACTTTATAATAAAATCGAGTTTTTTAAGATTCAAACCAGCCTGTTATTGCTAATAATTATCAAGAAATTATATATACTAAAAATATATATATATATACTAAAAATATAAATATACCCCTATACCCTATCCTATATATATATATATATATATATATATATATATATATACCCAGATATCCAACATGACGTCATTATATGTCTATAAGACATCAATTCTCACATATTTTTGGTCTTTGACGTCCGGTGACCGGTCGTCTCTTAGGTGTCTCATGCAGGTCTTTAATTTAAAATTGAGTGATCCGGGTCAAAATCCATTGGTAAAATTGATTAGTATCTTTACCTAAGTTTTATATAATTTGCTATTACATATCAGTACTAGATTAACTCTATCAAATAAAATTATCAAAAAACAAACTGTGTATTTCTCAAATTGAAAAAATTACAACAATTAATTGAAATTCAAGAAAATAAGCCTAATATTAATGAATTTAATACTATTTATTTTTCCAAATGTCAGATTTATCTTGAATTTCTAAGAGATTTCGTTCTTTACACCTGACGCTTCTGACATAATTACCGATAAGTTATATACCTTTGTTACCGGCAGACAACGTTGCCATTCACGGCGACAAATCTCGAAAATGTTGACTTGGTGACGATTGTCCAAAAATGAATCACTTTGGCGACCGACTTACCTTTTTATGGAGAAAATTCGAATACTTAGAATATTACATTCGTCGGTAATATAAAAAATTTGCAAAACGCGACTACAACTCTCACCTCAGTTTTTTAATTCACACCATCGTTGATGGCGATTTTCAGCCTTGTCACTCTGGCAACACGGCCGGCAAACTATCGTATACTTCCTTCCTTGACTACGCTACAGAAAGTTGTTTTGTGGTAAAAAAAGGAAACACACGTGTTTTAATTCCTCTCTAAAGTATGTGTCAGGCGGGCAGCTTGAGTTTGGGATTAACTCCTTCAGCCATATCAGAAAATACACTTGTATGTACAAGTGCATTAAGGATAGGTGAGACGGGATATTTATGGAACATAGGAAGTGTGAGTAGGGTTCAGAGGATTAATACTGGCCCAGCATTCGCCTTATACATTTGCAAGCACTGACTTACATTACCGTGAGGAAACCTCTGAAAAAAACTCATGGCGGACCAGTCGGCCCCGGGGTTTGAACCCGAGACCTCCCAAATACTAGCCAGCGTACGCTGAGTACTCGACTAACTAGCTTGGTAATTGTGGTGAGGCGGTGGCGGTTATTTATATGATAAACGATCAAAGGTTCGTTATACACTATGCTCTATACGGAAATACTTACTACTACGGCAACACTTTTTCTTTTGTAACTTGTTTTAGTTGTGTTGTGTGTTCTATTATACTATCAGCGAACTAGGTGAAATAATTGTGTACTGCGATCTGCAACTTGATGAAACAGGCGGCGAAGGACTCGCAGTAGTTCATGAAAACTGGTTGACGCCATTGAAAATAAAAAGAAACGCAAGAAAATATTCTCTGAACAAGGCACTTATTGGTAAGTTGAATTTAAAGCCTATTTTATGAAGAGCTAATGAGAACAAGATATCATATAATGTACATCATATATTTTGAAAATTTGATCAAACCTTGAAAATTAATTAGAAATTATTGACCATACTTGCTAAATTCAATAATATATATAGAGACGTTCGAAATTAGTGAGACTGATCAAAAATTGTTATTATCTCTTTTTGTAGGCCATAAAAATTTTGATAACTGTATAAGAGATGTTTCGACGTCATGAATTGAAAACTTTTTTGAGATTTTCAACTCTAACAAACTGTATCTTGGCAATGAAATGTTCAGAAGTGTATAATATATATATATATATATATATATATATATATATATATATATATATATATATATATATATATATATATATATATATATATATAAATGTTTATATAAACTTTCCTAATATTTTGATCAATCATGCAAATTGTTTAAGTTTGAGCACTAAAACCTTAATCACCCTATGTACATGAGTGTTTTGAAAAATAGAAAATTGATAGTGTAATCTCAATTTCCAGAATTAACATAATTAAAAATTGAGAGCTTCCTTAGATGAAATACAGGATACAATTGAGACATGACTGAAGCATGCATTAGTCCGAAAAAAATGACAGAAGAAGAATGATGGAGTTGTGAATATGTATAATTTCTATGGAAGTTTGTAACCAAGTTGTGCAGATATATGAATAAATTTTGAAACTTTTTGGGGTTCATAGTTTACGTCTTTTTGAGGTCATTATATCGACCATTTAAATCTATTTTGTTTCAAATTAGACGTCTAATGTCAGAATATGACATCTATTGGATGTGACATTACGGCGTGGTTTTGACGTCATTTGGACATATGTAGTGACGTCCTTTTGACGTCATGTGCTACCTGGGATATATAAATATATATATATATATATATATATATATATTTCTTTATATATATATATATATATATATATATATAATTTATATATATATATATATTATATAATATATATATATTTAATATATATATATATACATATATATATATATATATATAGTTCACGAAATATCGAAATATCTTCATACACCTTGAAACGGCAAATGTTAGAAATATCAACTTGTTTATCACAATCAATGAAAAATGATAGACAGACTGTTTCGCCCTTATTTGAGACTCATCAGTATCATCCATTCATCGAAAGTGATAACCAACCCAGCATTTCAAACGCTCTTATATTCTACTTCTAAGCACACAATGGCATTTGAATATGACACAGCGCCACCAGTCGGAAACAAATGAACCACATCTTACAGATAGAATATGAAACATTTCGGGTGTCATGACGTACGAGTTCATGTTGCCGAAATGTTTTATCTATCTCTAAGAGGTGGTTCATTTGTTTCCGACTGGTGGCGCTGTGTCATATTTATATGCCATTGTGTGCTAGAAGGAGAATATAAAAGCAATTTAAATGTTGGGTTGATAATCACTTTCGAAGGATGGATGATACTGATGAGCCCCAAATAAGGGAAAAACAGTCTGTCTATCACATTCCATTGATTGTGAAAAACAACTTAATATTTCTAACATTTACCGTCTC
>JARQZK010001725.1:0-12500 GCA_030704885.1 Cynegetis impunctata | reverse complement strand
ACACAAGAATGATCAATATCCATGCAAAACTGAAAAAGTTATTCAAGATTCAATTTGAACAGCATTTTGTTTGTCCGGTTTTTTTTGTCCAGGAGTGTATATATATATATATATATATATATATATATATATATATATATATATATATATATATATATATATATATATATATCTCTATATATAAAAATGAATCCTTATTTCCCTTGGTCTCGCCATCTAGCTGGAACGGCTTGACCGATTTCCCTAATTCTTTTTTTGTTGTGTATTTTATTGTCAGAAGAAGGTTCTTATGAAAGAAAAAATTGAGAAAATTGCGCGGGAAATTAGAAAATTTGAGAATACTCAACCAACATATAAAATTATTTCTAATCTATGTCATTTTTATTTCGTCATGACTTAGAATAGAAAAATTCATATTACTCTCAATTGTTTACCCTTCTACGATAAACCCCTTTTTTTGCATCGCGATTTTCATTTTTTTTAATTTTATCTACAGATCCGCAATAGGGCTGCAAGATGGCAATCGAAAATAACAATAGTCGGTTTGAGAATAGGTCGTAATATATTTCGGGTTAGATAGATTGATAGATAGATAGGTAAATATGCATTGGCAGATAGATGAATAGATAGAAAGATAGATAGATAAAATAATTTATATGGCAGAACGTTTGCCCGGTCAGATAAATTGATAGATAGATATGCAGATAGATAGACAAATAGATAGATAGATAGATAGATATTCAGTTAGATAGGTAGATATACATCGGCAGATAGATGAATAGATAAAAATAATTTATTTTTCACTTGTATATAATATGTTTATTTCACCTTGGATACGGTTGCTATAAACACACTCATTATGCCCTAGGCCATTATGCCCGCATTTGCGGGCATAATGGATTCAAAACGCCCGCTTATTGTACTAGGAGAAATGAAGCAAATTTTATTGATTAAATACTTCATAATCCTTGTCGTATACGACTCTGGATTTCTCCGGCAATGAATTATTCGCAGCTTTGGCTGCATTTTCTATGATATTCTTGGGTAAATTCATTTTCATTTCCATTATTTTTATAAGACTACACAAAGAAAGCAGGAATGACATTCACTGAATATGATGACAAATATATTCACAAACTTCAAAATATCAACCAATGACATGCCTACTATGAGAAGGAAAATGGATAGGAGCAATGAAACGATTTTAAAATCGCTTTTTCATCATAATATAATAATTTTTTCGTGAAAAATAAAATCTTGTATGCACCGCGTGCGTTACTAGATCCTTATGCCCATCGGGCAACATTCATCCCTCGGGCCAGAGGCCCTCGGGCCGAATGTTTCCCTCAGGGCATAATGATCTATATAACGCACTTGGTACATAAATAACTATTATATTGCAGAACAACGTTCGCCGGGTCAGCTAGTATATATATATATATATATATATATATATATATATATATATATATATATATAAAAATATATATATATATATATATATATATATATATAAATAGATTTGAATTAACGGTCGTTACTATAAATTTGTATGATAATGCTAAGGAACTTCGACCGGTTTTTTTAATTAGTAATGAATGTATTCTAGGCCAAGCTTTCGAAGGATTGAGTAATATATGTATACGTATCTGTTATCATACAGGAATTATACCATGTATGACGTTCCGTTAGATGAATAACATACTCCCACCCCATAATTCAACTCAACACCGGAACTTGACGTGACAATATTATTATTCATTACAGTAGTATACTATCGCGAAGAAATATTGATTGTACATGAAAAATGTAAATATCTGTTGCTTGTTAATATCGTTTAGTGTATGTGTGTGGATTAGGTAGAACAATCGAACTAGACAATACATGAAAATTTTTATCCATAATGTATTCCATTAAGTTTCAACCTCGAATTCTGTAAGTAGAAATACAAAATTTCATATCCATTTTATCTTAGAACTCTTATTTTGTAGGAGCCCTGAAGATGAAATAAAATAATTTCGAAAGCTTGGCCTAGAATACAGAGTATTCATTAATAATCAGAAAAACCGGTCGAAATCCCTTAGCATTCATTACAAATATATATATATATATATATATATATATATATATATATATATATATATATATATATATATATATATATATATATATATATATATATATATAATCAAATATTATTATTATTATATTATTATTATTATTATTGTTATTATTATATTATTATTATTATTATTATTATAAGAGCGTTGTTATATGCTAGCCATATGTGTATTACCTATATGGAATACGGTGGATTACTGATATTTGATATTCGAACTGAAGTCTCTAGGGAAAACAGACATAATGGTTGATCAATTTGTTTGAAAACCACAATGTAATTTGCGTATCAAATCATGAAAAACATACGAGTTGACCATGGTCAAACTAATGTATTACATAAAGTGAACAAGAAAAATTCTTTAATAATATATAAAACTTTCGAAAATTGTTGAATAACTTCTCAAATTATTGAAGACTTTCCCTTTTTCATTTAATGTAAGTTGAGTATATTTATAATGAATATATAATAAATATTATGATCTTGGGCGTTACCACAATTAACAAACATTTATAATAAATACTTTTAATGTGCAAATATTGAAAAAGAACTTTAAAATGGAATCAGGAAATATTTTACTAACCTTCTGCTACTCGCTGCAGATAACCATCTTTCCAGTGTTTCAATTCCTATATTGAAATCTAGGAAACCTTTTTCAGGATTGATTTGATTGATGAAAGCATTTCTGTGTCGATATAAATAATTGTGAATATTTCCATACTTACAATATTCTACAATAACAAGAAGTTCCTCTGAAAAAGATAAGATATACAAGCCTAAATCCTATAAATCTATATATATATATATATATATATATATATATATATATATATATATATATATATATATATATATATATATATATATATATATATATATATATATATATATATATATATATATATATATATATATATATATATATATATATATATATATATATATGTTCAGAAAAATTTCCGCGGTCGGAAGTATTTGAAAAACTTGGCTCACGGAATGAACCGCGTAAAAGATTTGAAAAATCTAGACGTTTCGGCTCCTTTTGCGAAGCTATATTCAGGAGAAGTAAAAGGGAAATAATTCAGAATCGTGGCCTCAATCTGCCTACTCCACGAATCGAATTAGGAAGAATCGGAAACAATACGATTGCGTGGTCTCAACCTGCCTACTCCACTAACCGTACTGCTTCCTGTCAACTCTGAAGTCTCAACCTGCCTACTCTTCAGAGTCAACTGACGGGCAGATCGTCGCGTGGCCGTATTTATAGGGGATGGGGGCGGGTACTCACGCTCATCAGTGCGGGATGCACTCTGATTGGGTGTGACATGGCGACCACTGAGAAGTGGTTTCCACAATTGTTTGAACACCAGAGATGACAGTCACAGACTCCCATCAGCATGGAAACCACTTCTCAGTGGTCACCATGTCACACCCAATCAGAGTGCATCATGCACTGATAAGCGTGAGTACCCGCCCCCCTCCCCTATAAATACGGCCACGCGACGATCGGCCCGTCAGTTAACTCTGAAGAGTAGGCAGGTTGAGACTTCAGAGTTGACAGGAAGCAGTACGGTTAGTGGAGTAGGCAGATTGAGGCCACGATTCTGAATTATTTCCTTTTTACTTCTCCTGAAGATGGCTTCGCAAAAGGAGCCGAAACGTCGAGATTTTTCAAATCTTTCACGCGGTTCATTCCGTGAACCAAGTTTTTCATATATATATATATATATATATATATATATATATATATATATATATATATATATATTACATAAAGTGAACATTGAAAATACTCTAATAATTCAAAAATTATCAAACAACTTTCCAAGAGAGGTGATTATACGTATTCCGCAACGCAAAATCTGTATTCACAGCTGTTTCGATATTAATAGATTTCATTAGTGCAACTGATGTGAGCTGTAAAATGTGCGCTGAAATGGATGATTAGTATTGTGTATTGTGTTCTTTGATTACAACCATTTTTCTCTAATCTAGATTTCAATCTAGCATTCAGAACAAGATATGTTCCAGTAAAATACATGAAAAACAAGTCAAAAATAGATAAGCTCGGTAAATCGGGAGTTCATGAACTTAAATGCAAAAAATGTGATAAAATATATGTAGGTCGGCCACATAGAAATTTCAAAAAAAGGATTACTGAACACAAGCGTTACATAAATCATAACGAATTTCAAATATATGCTAAACATTTAATGAAAGGGAAACATGATTGCAATTCGGATTTCGAAATTCTACATTTCGGAACAGAAGGTTCAAAATTAAAAGTTATGAAAACTTCAGAAATTGATAGGTAGGAAATAGGTAGATATTCAACCAATTGGATGTGAACAGCTCTTCCCTTCTGAATCTTTTTAATAAATAAAGGCAGTTTGTTCTTAGAATCCTAGAATGATTTTCCCGAATTTATAATTTTACTTCGCAAACCTCGTAATGGATATTTTAGTTTTAGTTTGAAATTCGCACCTGAAGAAGCTGTAGTGTCGGCGAAACGCGTTGTGTAACTGTTGTTGTTTTGTTGTATGTGAAATTCGTCAAACTTTCATTTCTCGAACATATATATATATATATATATATATATATATATATATATATATATATATATATACATATATATATAATATATATATATATATATATATATCTATATATATATATATATATATATATATATATATATATATATATATATATATATATATATATATACTCCCTGGTCTCATGACTTAAATATAATCATACTTTTTGCAATATTCTTGGTGCAAGCTCCTAAAAGATTAACAACATTCAGATGTTTTCCTAGGTGGGCCATAATTTTCAATTCAGACGCCAATGCTCTGATACACGATGGCTCAGCACTTCTTTTAGCCATTTTTATCGCTACTGTGGTAAATTCTTCTTCTGGAACGATGCGTTTTGCTAGACCTCTAATCACTACACCAAAGGCTCCGGACCCTAGTTGCTTTTCTGGACAATATTAAACTAGTATGTTAGAATGGAAATGATATATTGCTTTTTTATATATTAACTATATTTTCATGTATCGCATTATATAAATTTCATGGGTATATATATATATATATATATATATATATATATTTTGGACGATAATTAAATATTTCCAAAATTCATCAATTTTGAAATATAAGGATTTGATTTTTCAGAAGGTCAAGATATTTCAATTAATGCATATGTATTTGAAACTCTATAGATTTTAAAAAAATTTTGTATGTAAATTTTTCTGTTGGGTAAAGTTTACTTCATAAACATGATCCTTCCGCTCAAGGGATAATGGGTCACCCTCTGAAATACTACCATAAACAAGTGTGAAAATGCCCGTGAAAATCTCATTTTAAGCTAATTTATTTTTGATGATGAAAAGTTTGAGATGATATAACTACTGACCTAATTTCAAATTTTCTATTGAAAATTCCCATTGTTTGTCATATGGTAATAATTCTGCCTGATCTTCAATTCCTAATTCTGGGTTCAAATTTTCTATTTGACCAGTTTCGAAATAAGCAAGACCTGCTTCCTTCAATACCAATTCCAATTTCTGTAAATGGTATAATTTTCTTACAAAGAGTTGAAGAAGGTATGTACACTCACTCTTTTTCTTGAGTTGTTGACATATATTATGATGAAAGCAATAGCAATCACAACCATAAGGAGGGCAATGATAATTAGGTAGAGATTACTGCTAGACTGCTCTGAAAAGAAGTTCATAGAAATAGAATCCTTCAGAAGTTAATATTAGGTCTAACTATTTGACTAAATACTATTTCACAACACAAATTTTCGGCACGACACGTTGGGAAAAATTAATTCTGCAAGATTAGAACTGCTAAATTTATCATACTCATTTCAAAGATTTGAATGAATGTCTCACAAATTCCATGTTGAGTTCAAAAGATGCATCGGCCTCTCATTAGCTATTTGATTACTGAAATAAATGAAGTGAAATTTGACTATCTGAAGATCCTAGCCGTTGTGTTGATAGCAATAATGTTGTATGATAATTTTTCCCAACGATCAGATTTGTCCTAAAACTTTGCAAAAGAAGCTCTTAATGGTATTTTCCTGAAAGATGATGAGCTATATAAAACATTTCATGCTGATTGAAAACATTTTTTGTTGTACCTATAATTTTATTTCAAACAGATAAACTAGAGGTTGTTATCAGCAGCAATCATATATCTTCAAGATATTTGGAAAAAAGGTAAACACAATGGTATTATTTTATTTACAACCTCTTCACCACCCGAAAATTTGCTGAATTTCAGTAAAAACCACTTTACTTTATCTCCATTATTTCTTTATAGATAGGAGAAAATGTTGACAATCCGAGTACCTCTATCTTCCATCCGAACTTAGCATAAAATTGTGTAACACGTCGACTTTTCGTTCGAACTTTATCCAGGATTAAAACTGGTTCAAAACTAGTTTTGAAGAGTGATTAAAGGCCAATATACCAACGGTACATTAGTTATAATAATGAAGGAGAAAGCACAAAATAAGTGAAATTACTCAAGGTTTGAAAAATATCCATAATTGATCCACACTAAGCAACTAAAACATTAATATTTGTTTCACCACTTCTAGAGCAACAAGAAGAAACGAGTGGTTCCGTCTTGATGGTTCTCCGATTCAATGTAAAAGAAACGTACGTCAACATTTAGACAAGCAATATCTGACTTGGATTAGGCATTGAAAGAAGTACTACTGAAATGCCATTAGAAACGCTGAAATGAAAGCAGCGTTTCTTCTCACAAAATAAAATGAAATAACTGAATCGAGAATGAGAGAAGACATTTGTGAGCTATTTATGCCTTGTAATTCTATATTTTTGTGTGCTTTTTTCCAGTGTTATTACAGACATTCTGTTAGCCTTTAAACACACCTCAAAATTATTTTTGGGCCTGTTCCAAACCTCAGTCGAAAAATTGATGGAAGACTCGTCGTCTACACAGTTGTGTGGGATCAAAGTGAAATCATCAATCAATCAAATGACGTCGGTTACATGTTAGTAGAAAGGATTGACCGGAAGTCGTGAATCATGACAGGTGGGTGACAGGTCGAGGTCGTAAGTCATGATAGGTGTATTGTTAGACATGACAGGTGGGGTAATAAAATTTGATTGATGATGACGTTATTTATTAGGGGTAGATTCGGCGTGAGTGGTCTAGAAAAATTCCGTGAAAAGAAGTTATTCATCGGGGGTTGAAAAGTAATCCGGCGTGGGCGGTCTAGAAAAATTCCGTGAAAAGAAGTTATTCATCGGGGGATTGAAAAGTAATTCGGCGTGGGTGATCAGTGACCGTGGAAATATTTCTTTGATAGTAAAGGCCAAAAAAAAAGCCCACACACAAACGGTGGAAGTGGTATAATACCACAAAACTTGGAGGGGGTAAGGGCATAAAAACAGCTCGCTGCAAACAAACAGACAGTTATTCTTTAATATCAACCAGCAGTACCATGTACAGTAAAAATGAGACCGTAATGATTGACCGGAAGTAGTAAATCATGAAAGGTGGGTGACAGGTGTATTGTTAGACATGACAGGTGGGGTAATAAAATTTGATTGATGGTGACAGGTGATTAGGGTTTGAAGGTAAATTCGACGTCGGTGGTCTAAAAAAAATTTCGTGGGAATCAGTCAGATCTTGATTGATGTGAATGTATAAAAAGAAGTTATTCATCAGGGATTGAAAAGTAATTCGGCGTGGGTGGTCTGTGACCGTGGAAATTGAATATTTCTTTACAAAATTAGTCTAGGGACAGTGTAAGGGTGTGATTTCATAGAAAACCGTCGCTGGCATAAGATAAGTTATTCATTGGGGGTTGAAAAGTAGTCTAGGTATTTCGGTGACCGCGGGAATTGAATATTTCAGTCTTTATTTTGGGGGTGGGATGCGTATTTCAGAACGGGTAGGGATAGCTATTATATAAACACAGTGTAAATAGTTTTGGTTATCATTTTGTAAAGTTCAGACAAATTCTTGAAAATCTGCTGAAAATGTTCGGATTCAGTTACTCATCCGATATTTTCGATCGCGAAAGTGGAGTGCTGTATTTATACCACTTATTTATGCATCTAAGCTGGGATGCGAATCACGCATCCGTAAATAATATGGATTATGTGGATCCAGTGAATGCAGAGAAGAAGGCTGAAGAATATCGGTCAAGTGCCGAAATCTGCACAAAGTTCATAGAGGGCCAACTAACAATGGCGGAGGTCATAATACAATTGGAGAAAAACAATCATGACGCACATTAGGGAATATCTAACTCAGGATGAGTTGGATATTCTCGCTGAAGAAGAAAAAAACGAGACCTCGGATTTCTTCAAGAATCTGAGTAAACGTAAGGTAATTTATGCAGTATGCGAGGCTTTAGTTACGGATCCGTCTTTTTTGAAAACCGGTGTGGAGTGTGAACCAGTGTATACAGATGATGAAGACGAGTATAATGCCCAAAAGTATGAGCTTGTGCAGGTGCGTGAATAAAAAAAATCATGCACAATGGTCGTCCTCCATACTCAAAAAACGTTCACACACACACATACGAAGCGGTGGAGGTGGTATAATACAATCACCATAATAATAACTTGGAGATGGCCAACGGAATTCCAGACGGACAAATCAAGGAAAACAACATGCAAGAAACGAAACTTCAAAACAAATACCCCAAAAGTTTCGACTACCACTACACGCCTCAATCGTCATCAATAGATGGTAATTACAGCTCAACAATATAACCAAATATTGCCCAATTGATTATTTTGCAGATTTCATCCTTACTGAAATACGTAAGGAGCAATTGTGTGTAATGGATATACAAACTTGTACTGAATTTATAAAATTGAGTTACAATGACTCACCCCATATGTATGAATTGCTTGTAAAATATTATTTCAATATTGAGAATATTGTGTTAGATAGTATCATTTGATAGAGATATTATGTATACTATTAGTAAAGTTATTAATAATGAATGTGATGTTTGTAGAGCTATGTACAAAAAATGTATGATATTATATAACAATAAACTTTATTTCAGAAAATTTATTTATCTAATTACAAACCTTCTTATTTGAAACACTAAATTATTAAAGAATGTAATTTGAACATTCGTTTACCTGCTTTATAATAGGTTCCTCATACTAGGGGAAAAAAGAGTTCAAGTATAAATTTTTAAAAAACCTAAATTATATGTGTGATAAATCAGTTGTAAATATCGTATATTATTACGATGAATGGCTGCCAGCTTTTTGAATAAGAAAAATTTTTCATATGAAAGATAGACAAAATCTCCTAGTGTTTAAAAATTATGATGCTAATACGATACTTTAAAATGTTTCACTGTAGAAATAGAAATAAATAATAATAACACTGTCTTAAAATTGCATTATAGTTTCAAATATGGAATAAAAGATTGCCTTTCAAATATAAATAATAGTATTTGACTTAAGAACTATGCAAAGGACAAAAACGCTATATAAAATGCAGCTGAAGAATAATCATATACAATATAAACAAATATTTTTTTAAATCCTGTGTACTAGAACTGCTTTTTTTAAGAAACTTTGTGTGATTAGAAATAAATAAAACGTAGACAATAAACGTATACAAATAATGAATATATCAAAATCATGAGATAACTAGGAGTACTTACTCATTGAGAAACATATAAAGCTTTATCTGATTAAGAAAAATAAAATATAGAAGATGATCATGTACATTGATAAATATTTTTTTCAAAAAACACATAACTTTGAATAAAATTTTTTGTTATGAAATGTAGCTAAAGAATAACCGTATACAATATGAACAAATAATTTTTCAAGGCTTGTATACTAGAACTGCTCTTTTAGGAAACTTTGTGTGACTAGAAATAAATAAAACGTAGACGAAAAACGTATACGATTAATAAATATTTTAAAATCATAACAGAACTAGAAGCACTGTTTTAGAAACAAACAAACCTTTATCTGATTAAGAAAAATAAAATATAGAAGATTGATCAATATTTTTTTCAAAAACACATAACTCGCTCTTAAAACATAACATGACTAAAACTACATTCTGAAAGTATCTAGAGAATGAGCATCATAACGTGGTTAAATCGATGACAGGGGTCTACACAATTCTATGAGGCATACAAATGGCCCCTATAGTCAGTAGTTACAGTAGTGAAGACCATGTAGACCATTATATGCGACTAGCGTTCTATATTTTGCTCCACTTGCGGTTGTGAAAAAGCAAATGGACATTACGATTTCGAATGCACACAAGACACTCCTAATGACAGAAGCAATTTCGAACACCTAATTTGTGCATTGCTCAGAATATTTTCAATGTATGTCTGAATAACGATGATATTTTCCACATTTCTTTAATGCAACAAATCAAAACGGGTCTTTTTCGAATTACGAATTTTATGCACCTGGCGCGATGAAGAATACTAATTGAGAAAAATTTTTTGTTTGGTATAATGACTTGGTAAATTCAAATTTTAATTTTAATATGGTGTAAGTATTATTTAATATGGTTATTCTGAAAATTTGTAGAAAATATTTTGTACGACGTATTGATAATAATTTATAATGTGTTTTTTATATGAAAATTTCTTCAAGTTGGTACTTCCAAATTTTCTTATTATTTCATGAAATATCGAACGAACATAAATATTAAACCTTTTCACTGTACGCCACTGACAATTCGAATGAATTCATTAGTAAACTCGATGAATTATTTTTGGGGTTGAATTCCCTTGTGGAGTTATTTAGGTCTTTTTTTTCGAAATACATAACTTGCTTGTGAAACATAAAACTACTTTTTGAAAGATATAGAACTTAATCACCAAATTTGGTAAAAAGTTCATAAAATATATTTCACAACTTGAAAACCATAAGGGAGGCTATCGAAATTCTCAGGAAGCGGACGTCTTTTATTAAATTGTACTGAATAAATTTTAGATTCTGGTTACTACATTATATGATAATTTTGATAACGTGCTATTTTTTTCTAGGGATCTAAAATTCGTTAACAAAACTCTTGAATTTTTAGGAAGTTTTTTCTGTTGACCGCAAAAACTGTTGAAAAACATTTTTCGAAATATCATTCCATACCGTTGAAAGTAATATTCCATATAATTTAGTTTTGATCATTACTTCAATTAGATGACTAACAGCTATTTTCTAGTTTTAATTTTAAAAATTGAATTTACGTATTCTGCAAATAACCTGTCCTATGCATATTCTAAAGTTTATAGTTCGAAGTCAAAATTACATTTAAGGTTTGTAAGAATGCGCGTATCAGACATTCATTATATTTTGTTTCTTGAAAAATCAAAATCGATATGATTAAAACTTTTTTCGTTACATGAAACGAATCGAATGCTTAAATAGATGTGAATATTAAGAAATACAGGTAAATTGAAGAATAACTGATTGGGAAGAATGCGAAATTTTTTATGATAGATCTCATATTTGCTTTTTCTGTTTGATTTTATGTATGCCACAAGCTTTAATTTGAATCATAGATAAAACTAGAATGCCATATAACTGAAAGTAAAAAATATTTTTCTTTTAAATGATCAAATTGATAGTTTGATTAATCTCCTAATTGGAAATATCGAAATATTTTTAGAATTTCATGTATGCAAATGAAACTAAATTCACTTTATCTTTCAACAACTGGGATAACGCAGTTACACCCGACGAAATTAATTTGTGGTTTCCCTAACCCAAATAAAGATTTCCGATAATTATAGAAATGCAACACAATAGCACCTAATTCTTCAAAATGAAATTGATTCATTTCATATTTCTTTAATCGTTTATATGGACCAAACCGATAAACTTATCAATCAAAACTGTTATTCAATCAAATCTTTTCAGATGTTATTACGAACAAAAATCTGAAATTGCACAAAACCTTTTAGGTAATTATATGGATATAAATAATTAATTGAATTTATGATTCCTGGATACCTTTTACTAATGATTTGTACATATATGCAATTTGGTGAGATTGAATAATTCATGGAACTTTTTTCATATAAGATTCACAAAATTTTTTTATGGAAGAACAAAATAACTTATGTAACTTTTTTCCTATAAGATGCATGAAATTTTTTTCATCAGATTTCATTTCTTACGACTTGCTCAGGAAACGCATTCATAAGTGAAAAAATTTTGAATTTGTATTTTTTATCGTTGACAGTTGACACTCGATCTAAGTTATATTTGATAAACTCACTAGATCGTATGCTAATCTGTGAAAAATTTTAGTATGTTTCTTTGCACTTATTGAAGATTTTAATAAGCATCCAAAAGATTCTGGTAAAATAAAATCAACGT
>JARQZK010001724.1:0-36646 GCA_030704885.1 Cynegetis impunctata | reverse complement strand
CAAATTCATAATCAAAAACTATGAATAAAAATCAAGTTTTGAAGTATGAAAATATTCATTATTTATTACATTACAGGGGGCGCCGGATTAGACAGGGGCCGGATTACCGGGGGCCCACTGTATATATATATATATATATATATATATATATATATATATATATATATATATATATATATATATATATATATATATATATATATATATATATATTCAACGCAAATTCTTAAAACTCTTATACTGGAATATATAGAATATATCCACTCATAGGCATAATGCATAATCAGTGATCGGAGTACTTGCACTAAATTATTTCCAACGAAGTAAATTGTTGCATAAACTTGAGTTCATTGTCCCAAGAGTCTCTCTCAGAAGCAAACTCACATTCTACCTTTCAACGACTAGAAACAATATTTTGAAATTCTTTCCGTTGCACATGATGAACAATGTAATATTTTGGGGAGGCAAGCTAGTTATATTGAACTGTTCTGTTTTGTACATTAGTATTTTCCTGTCGCATATATATATATATATATATATATATATATATATATTTATATAAATATATTTATATATATATATTTATATATATATATATATATATATATTATATATATATTATATATATATATATATATATATATATATATATATATATATATATATATATATATTTATTGAAGTAAAAACTAGCCCATTTATTCGAATAAAATCAATGCAACCCCCTAGCGGAGCTGGTTATACGAGTTCACGACTCACTCGTATAACCAGCTCCGTTAAGGGGTTTATTTGATTTGTTCCGAATAAATGTCCTAGTTTTTACTTCAATATATAGCCACGGACTTGCCTCGTTTAGAAAGAAGAAATGATTGTATATTTATTTAAACATACATTTGATTTTTATTAGTATTTTTTTCGTATTTTGTTATTAGGATTGCTCCTTTTAAACAGAATATGTAAAATAAATAATGGTCCTCAAGGCATTCTGGCTAAAGTTATTGACTCCTTGGTAGCAAAATCACTATTCCAGTAATCATGAGAAGTCCTCAGCTACTGATTTAGATTCTCGTTTTTAAATTAATTGTTTAGAAGGAGTACATTGTATTCCACCCTTCAAATTATATCACATAATAACCTAATTTACTAAATGAAGTTGCAGCTGCAAGTCGTTATGATTCCCAACAACGTGAAGAGAAGAGGAGTTAGCAATTTTTATTCAACTCATATAAGTATCAGTTCATATATCAAAAGTCCCATTTGCACGACGATATCGCACAAATTACTTTTGCGGGATAGACATTCCCCTCAGATAACAGGGCCCATCAATAAAACATCGGAATATTATGATGTCCCATAAACTCTGATTTGAGCGCGAGCGAAACGATCTCTGCCAACCCGGCAGCTTATCTAATATTTATAAAACAATCATCATTCGGCCATCAAGCAACATGGCGGCCGAGCCACGCGGGAGCCTGCGAACTGCAAACTGTTATGAACCATTTAAATATTCATGCTTGAATAGGGATGCCCTTTAAATTTGTTTTGGTGGAAATCGAGATCCGCACCCATTTTTCCTTACCGCAATTTCAGCATCCATTTGGTATTCTTGCGCTGCCGTGATGGCTTGAATAAAGTTAAAATAGCTGTTGGTTGATATCTGAAAATTTACGTGGTCTTTTTCCAATGAACGTTTGTTTTAGGAAAAATATGATCATTAACGATACCTCATATTGAAAGTACATAAAAATTGTGGCGATTCGAGTAAAAAGTCTTAGACCACAAAAAGCACTCACCTAATATCAATTAAATCCACGTACAAATTTTCACCATCCCCTACTGAAATTTTTCAAATTTTTTTCTGCCTCAGAAACAACTCCATACTGAAAATTTTATTTTATTTGTTCTAATGGGGGCCGAAATATACCGGAAAAAAAGCGTGAGCAGCAGACCTCCACCACTGAGATAGCCTCATTTTTGTTCTTTCTACATACTAATCCTTTATTCCCGTAAGTTGATTTGGTGGAGCTGTGGTAATGAGATAAACCTCAAAACCCACGAAAAAATATGAAATCTCTACATTAAAATGACGGTGGTTTAGGAAAATAGTTAATACCACAAAATACCTCTCACCTAACATCACCTCAATCCACGTTCAAAATTTTTTCCGATAATTCAATTTACAGAGGATTTCAGGGTGCTAAAATAATCAGTTAAATTGCTCCATATGCGCTCCAACAAGCCCTAGACGGCTGGAAACTCATGCCTTTCACTGGACTCCCTTTCCCAAAGTTGGATGATGCCAAAATTTTTACTAAATTTAACCAACTTTCGATAGTTTCGTTCTGCCTGGCAAACAATCCTGGAGGTATAAAATAGTTTTTCCCCTCCCTGTATTGTAAGCAACCTATTTTGACACTGCTTTGACAAACGTAAGTGAAAGTTACTCAACAAGGTATTGGTTGCCCTTAGCGACAGGATGTAAGTCAACCTACATCCCTAGGGAAATAATAATCTAAAATTATTTTAAGTAACTTTAATTTTTGATTTCATCAACATATTACATATTGCTTTGGCACCAATTCTTAAAGGATTCATATGCTGCTTCATACCTTTTTTCGACTTTTCCGGTAGTAGAGATAAACAATCAATATTCGCTGATTCTTCTAGATCTGAAACATCCATTTTGTCCGCACAGAATCAAACAATTCAACTTCTTCAAACTTTTCGCTACGAATTCTCACCTTGACGTTGTAGATAAAATAAAAACTGCTTATGTTGCTCTAGCAACGGATCGCGGATGCCATAATTTAATGAGAATGCTATCGAAAGTAATGATGATGAAAATCTAATAGAGCGAGGGAAACAAATGTTACATACGATATGGGATGTAAGTATATTAAACATTTTAAATTGTGTAATGTTATCATTAACCATGATAAATGTTACTTCCCTTACAGTACCTATAAATAACTATTTAAAAGCCAATGACGCACCCCACTGTTTACTTGCGATACGTGTAATAGTCTATTAATCTTAGTAGGTGATTGTTACTACTTTTAACTATTTAATTCATCATTTGAGTCATCAGAACTTAGTTTTTCTAGAAAAATAATGAATTCTTATACCGATGCAATATTATGATATACATGAAATATAAGTGGTTTGATCAAATGATATTTTACCAAATGTATTCCATTTGAAATATCATTATTCTATCATATGAATCAGAGAACTGAATAATAGTAAAAAATAATCTCATTGGCTGTATGAAAAATCTATTTTATTCATTTGTCAAAGAAACATTTATTCCATTATTCATTTCCGATCCCTGAAGAGAACATTTCAACTACAAAGTACGTACTCATGATCAGAAATGTACGATCCAAATAAATTAAAATATTCCAAATAGGTTAACTGAGTGAAGTATAAATATAGTTCCCCATCATTAATTTCGAGCAGTTAAGAACCGCATCTTCAGAATTCAACTAACAAATTGGTTTGCCAAGTGATATATTTCAAAAAGTGCTCCGAATACTTTGAAACATAATTAGGCTGAACATCTTGTGTGGCTAGATTGTTTGCCTCTGAAAAAAAATAATAAATGATGCTAGATATGGATAACGGGACGAGACATTTTTATTTAATGGACGGACATAATGATTTCGGCTATATTTTTAATGGCTATTTATAAATAAATGTATAAATATATATATATATATATATATATATATATATATATATATATATATATATATATATATATTATATATATATATATATATATATATATATACATATATATATATATATATATACAAATATATAATAATTACTGTCTGAAGTAGAGGTAGATATTTCTATTCTTCGTGAACTATTGTAACCATCTCCCCTAGTAGATTGGTTTGTTTAGTTTCAATTAAATGTCCTAGTTTCACTTAATTTTATAACCATGGTATGTGTCTCGGTAACACGAAGAATTTACACATTATCCTCATATATATATATATATATATATATATATATATATATATATATATATATATATATATATATATATATATAATAATTCTTTATTTCATTATTACAGCCTTAAAAGTGTATAGAAGAAGTCAATACAGAAGAGGGAAAAAATACATAAAAATACAGAAGAGAATACACAACCATATACATACTTGACAATTAAAACAAATAATCTTTTACTTCATAATAACAATTTTTTGCCAAGAAATGCTTCAACTTTCCTTTGAATATATTATTGGATCCACAATTTTTCAAATCCGTTGGGAGAGCATTTAACATTCTAGGTGCCATATAATTTGGTGATTTATGAGTGCAACTGATATTTACCAACTGGTACAAAATAGTTTTTTTTCTGACGGGTGTTCAAACTATGCTTTTCCTTATTTTTTTCAAAAGTAGCTTCATTGCCTGTGAAAACATGTACACATAATTTATATATATATATATATATATATATATATATATATATATATATATATATATTAATATATAAATTTAGAGTTATGTAACCGCTGTAAGGTATCAATATTAATTTTTAACGGGAATAGTTTGATTCAAGAAATACTCTATATACGGTGAGAGCTTCCTGAATTGCTTTATTTCTTCTTCAGTCACTATACAATATTATAACAAATATGTATCAAAACTACATAGAATCTGCAAGAATATCAACTTACCATGTTGATATAAAAAAAAAATATATATATATATATATATATATATATATATATAGGGGAAAAATATTTGTAGGGACTGCAGCAATGTAAAAGGAAACTCTTTGAAGTTTTTCCAAGCTTTCGGAATCGTTTATTCCATCATCAGGGAGAATCTATCGTGAGGATGATTACATATATGTTGATAATACGATATAAGAAACATTGAAAATGATGCTATTTGTTAAATAATTAGAAAAGTTGATACATTTTTGAAGTTATAATTAAATTTCTGAACGAAATGACCAATCGGTGTCACTAATTTTTTTATTTTCAAATTCAAGTTTGACATTATTTCGTTACGTTAAATTAATTTGATTTAGTGTTATTTTATATCAAGTGAAAGTAAAAAAGAATAAATTTCACTCAATATATCTTATATCTGTTTTTTTATTGATGGATTTATTGTCTTGATAAATGAAGGCCATTTCTAAGAAAGATCTTTTTGAAAGATGTGATTCTCTTGCAAGAACAGTTGTTGAAAGGAAGTTCATCTGGTGGTCACAATCATTGACATGTTTAGCTAAAGCACATCTCTCAGGGTGTAATCTACTATAACTCTTATGAGAAGTGATTCTGTCTTTTAATAGTCTTTTTGTTTGGCCAATATAATTCTTATCACAATCATGACAAGGGATATTATAAACAACATTTGTGAGTGATAAAATAGGAATTTTGTCTTTTACTTTCGAATATATTTGTCTCATTGAAATAACTCTTCTATTTGCAATTTTGTTGTTTTCAAAATATTGAAAAATTCTGGTCAGTTTAGGTGTTATTTCTTTTATATAAGGTAATGAGGCATAAAAAATTGAAACTTGACTCATATCTGTAACAAGTTCATTATGAGAATTGTTATTTTGTCCTATAATGTCATTTTCTGATAAGGATGTGCTAAATAAAATTTTCTTGACTGAAGATGGTGGGTAGGAATTTTGTATGAAAAGTTCTTGAAGTTTATTCAAATTTTTGTTATGAAAAGATATATCAGAAATTTTGAGTACTCTGTTCTTCATTTGTTTCAACAAATTCACTTTCATCGAAAATTTGTTATAAGAAAAGAAATTCAAATACCTTCCTGAACTGCATGCTTTTCTATACCAATCAATCAATATTATGTTATCAACCGATCGTATAAGTTTTGTATCAAGAAAAGGTACTGAAAGATCTGAGTCTTCTGTTTCGATTGTGAATTGAATGAATGGGTCGTAACTATCGAAAGTATCTAAAATTTCTGTTATACCATTATTAGGTAAAGCTAATATTATATCATCCACATATTTTTTGATGAAAAATAAGTCAAAAGAGAGTAATGAAATCACTGTGTCTAGTAATTCATCCATAACATAAGCTGCAAGAATAAGTGAGAGTGAAGATCCCATTGGAGTTCCAAAAGTTTGTCTGAAATATTTTCCATTGAATGAAAAATAGTTATTTTCAAAGAGAAATTTTATCAAGGTGGAAAAGTAATGTTTTTCAATGGTGCAATGTCTGCTGATACGGTCCCAATTTTTATCTATTGCCCTAAGGCAAATAACAAGATAAACATTACTGAAAAGAGAGACAACATCCAAACTGGCCAAAACGTAATTATCTGGTAATTTGATTTTATTGAATTTTTCTGAAAATTCAAAGGAATCTTTGATAGAGTAAATGTTATCTGAATCATAAGCATACAAAATTTTTTTCTTCACAAAATTCCTACCCACCATCTTTAGTCAAGAAAATTTTATTTAGCACATCCTTATCAGAAAATGTACATTATAGGACAACATAACAATTCTCATAATGAACTTGTTACAGATATGACTCAAGTTTCAATTTTTTATGCCTCATTACCTTATATAAAAGAAATAACACCTAAACTGACCAGAATTTTTCAATATTTTGAAAACATCAAAATTGCAAATAGAACAGTTATTTCAATGAGACAAATATATTCGAAAGAAATATTGATTGGTTGGTATAGAAAAGCATGCAGTCCAGGAAGGTATTGGAATTTCTTTTCTTATCACAAATTTTCGATGAAAGTGAATTTGTTAAAACAAATGAAGAACAGAGTACTCAAAATTTCTGATATATCTTTTCATAACAAAAATTTGAATAAACTTCAAGAACTTTTCATACAAAATTCCTACCCACCATCTTCAGTCAAGTAAATTTAATTAGGACATCCTTATCAGAAAATGACATTATAGGACAAAATAACAATTCTTATAATGAACTTGTTACAGATATGAGTCAAGTTTCAATTTTTTATGCCTCATTACCTTATATAACAGAAATAACACCTAAACTGACCAGAATTTTTCAATCTTTTGAAAACAACAAAATTGCAAATAGAACAGTTATTTCAATGAGACAAATATATTCGAAAGTAAAAGACAAAATTCCTATTTTATCACTCACAAATGTTGTTTATAATATCCCTTGTCATGATTGTGATAAGAATTATATTGGTCAAACAAAAAGACTATTAAAAGACAGAATCACTTCTCATAAGAGTTATAGTAGATTACACCCTGAGAGATGTGCTTTAGCTAAACATGTCAATGATTGTGACCACCAGATGAACTACCTTTCAACAACTGTTCTTGCAAGAGAATCACATCTTTCAAAAAGATCTTTCTTAGAAATGGCCTTTATTTATCAAGACAATAAATCCATCAATAAAAAAACAGATATAAGATATATTGAGTGAAATTTATTCTTTTTTACTTTCACTTGATATAAAATAACACTAAATCAAATTAATTTAACGTAACGAAATAATGTCAAACTTCAATTTGAAAATAAAAAAATAAAAAAATGAGTGACACCGATTTGTCATTTCGTTCAGAAATTTAATTATAACTTCAAAAATGTATCAACTTTTCTAATTATTTAACAAATAGCATCATTTTCAATGTTTCTTATATCGTATTATCAACATATATGTAATCATCCTCACGATAGATTCTCCCTGATGATGGAATAAACGATTCCGAAAGCTTGGAAAAACTTCAAAGAGTTTCCTTTTACATTGCTGCAGTCCCTACAAATAGTTTTCCTCTAAACTAGTCAGCGACTACCCTCCTCTTATATTTATATATATATATATATATATATATATATATATATATAATATATATATATAATATATACATATATATATATGTATGTATATGTATATATATATATATATATATATATATATATATATATAAATATATTTAATATAGGTATATATATATATATATATATATATATATATATATATATATATATATGTAAGTTTGGAGTTTCGTCCAACCTAACGATGCGCTCAGTGCAGTCGACTGAGCGGATATCAGGGTTGCGAGGTTTCTAAAGATTTATCAAGCCATCATATCCAGATACCTTGATTACTGTTCATTTTCAATAATTGTATAAATTTGACACCGTCATAAATTGTATATTTGTTGTAAACAAACATATTCATTTGTGAATTAATGATATTGTTTGTTGATTCAGGTAATGTTATAATGTATTGAATAGATTTAATGTATGTGATTATGTGTTTTAATAAACTTTTCAGTTATTGCTAGCATCAACAGCCGTATTTAAATACATCATAAGTCTTGATAGCAGACTTATATATATATATATATATATATATATATATATATATATATATATATATATATATATATATATATATATATATATATAGATACATATTTATATATATTTATATACATATATATATATATATATATATATATATATATATATATATATATATATATATATAGTGTATGTCACGACGTTGAACTCCCTTCCTTATAGAGAAAAATGCTAGGAATTCAAATCATTTGAGGAATTCGGGAATTCCGTTATCTATAAAGTATCTGAAACGAAAGGAAAATGAAATTTCGATTAGTGCCCGCATAAATAAATGACAAGTTCATAAAGGATTGAAAAAATGTAGGTAGCTAAAAACTTTGTAGAATTGGATGGAAGTATATGAAAAAGAATGAAAAGGGATAAGTGAATTATTTACTTAGAAAATAGTTGAAGCAAAAAAAAAGAAAATTATCATAAAATTAATATACACAATTTTTTTTATTTTTTCAGCTATAATTTTTCAATCCTGTTCGATTTATTTACTGATTGAAATTTCATTTTCTTTCTGTTTTCGAAACTTTATAGACAATTGAAGTCTAGAATTTCACAAATGAAGTAAATGCATTGTCCAAAACATTCAAATTGATATTCAGCAAAGTTTCATTCATCTAAAATAATCACTGCCTTGTATCACAGCCGGTCATACCGAAAATGACCATCAATTTTCCCGAATGACCTATTTTTTATTACATATTTAGTTTCTGCATAATTCTTATGGTTATTCATGAAGAACAACCTTTATCAAGAATCAACAGTTTTCTAAATAAAATCAATTTTACAGAAAACTAGCTTCTGTAAATCAATTCAATTAGGGAAAAATTTAAAAACATAACCTTCAAAAAGAAAATATAATGGTTGCTATTATTGAAATATCATGTTCTCAATTTTCTTTGTTGATTTTTGAAAGTTTTTTGTGTGTTCTAAAAAATAAAACTATTTTTCTATAATAATCACAAAATTTTGAAAAGCTATATTCCTGTCATTTGAGAATAACGAGTTTAGGGTAATTTACTAATCCCATAATTATATATGTTTTGGCCACCCTGTAGAATAATTTCACCATAATTTGATTGTAGTACAGAAGCCCTTTTCTTTTTTGAAATTAATTATATTTATAAAATGGTCGATGTTAGTTGAAAGGTTTGTCTAATGAAATAAGCTCAAAACTTAACAAGGAATTGAACGTAGATTGAATATAAGGCATTCCATTTGAAAGAAACTAAATATAACTGAGCAACAATATACTTTGTTTTTTATCACTTCATCCGTCCAATGGCGCTACAGCCCAAATCGGGCCTTGGCCTCCTCTATTTTCTTCCTCCAGCTATCCCTATCCGCCGCCGCCTTTCTTCAGTTTGGAGTTCCGACCTTGGATCGAGCGTCCCCTTGGATTTTTTCTGCCCATCTTGCCTCTGGTCTTCCAACCTTCTTTTACCTTCCAGTTTTTGGTTGAAAATCCTCTAGACTACTCTTGACTCTTCCATCCTCTGTGAATGCCCTACCCATTTGAGTCTTTGTAATCTTATTGTTGTTGCTAGGTTTACATCTGCGAAGAGCTGGTAGATCTCGTGGTTGTATCTTATTCTCCACTGTTCGATTTCTCAGACTGGTCCATATATTCTGCGTGAGATCTTTCTTTCGAATGCGTTCACCATTGTTTCCGCTCTTTGTGAGAGCTTCCACGTCTCACTTCCATAGCCTAACACTGGGCGTATTATTGTTTTATAAAGTTTCAGTTTTGTTTTCCTGTGGACATTCTCTGATCTGATTATGACCGAAATGTGGGAGTATCTTTCATTGGCATCTCGTTCCGTTTGCTGGATATATTACAGCCTAGGTAGGTTAAGTCATTGACCATTTCAAATTTTTAGTCGCCTATTGTCATGTTCTGGCCTCTCCTCCAATTGCTTCGGGACTGTGTTAATACTTTGGTCTGATCTTCATTCACTTTTAGGCCCACTTCTTCAGCCGCTTCTTCTAGTTGTATTCAGGTTTCTTCCAAGTATTTTCATGTCAGCTGCATATCCTGCTAGTTGTGTGTATTTGTGTAGCACCGACGCGTTAGTGTCTACCGTGGTTTTTCTTACTGCATATTCTAATGCTAGATTAAAGAACATTGCGGCGAGTCCATCTCCCTGCTTGAGGCCTTGGTTTATTTTAAATGAGTCTGTTAGGTTTCCTTATATATTCACCTGGCTTTCAGAGTTCTCCATTGTTAGCCTTGTTAGCCTTACTAATTTTCGTGGTATCTTAAAGTCTAACACGATGCTGTAGTGCTTTTCTCTGTCTACGTTGTCGTATGCCTGTCTGAAATCCATGTAGAGTTGGTACACATCAATGTCATATTCCCAGCATTCCTCCAGAACTTGTTTTACTGCGCATAATTGGTCTGTGGGCGCTCCACCTGGTCTAAAACCCGCTTGGTATTCGCCAATGATGTTTTCGGCTAGTCGTTCTAGTCTGTTTCGGAGGATGGTTGTGAATACTTTGCATGTTGTGCTTAGTAGGGATATTCCCCTATAATTTTTACATTCTAGTTTGTCTCGTTTTTTATGGATTAGATAGATGATGCAGGTTCTCCATTCGTTCGGCATTTTTCCGGTTCTCCATATTTCTTTGATTAGGTCCGTTGCCGCTTTCGCTAGTTGTGGTCATCCATATTCTATTAATTCTGACGGAATGTTGTCCATACCTGGTGATTTGTTGTGGTTTAGCGACTTGATTTATTTTCCCACCTCGTCTTCAGTTGGGGGTTGTTGTTCTCCCCTCGTTCGTCTGCTGTGAGTTCGAATACTCTTTGGTCTTTGTTGGTTGGATTCTGGTTGCTGTTTGGATTTAGGAGTTCCTCAAAATACTGTTTCTACCTCCCTCCTATTTCTATTTCGTTTCCGGTGATTCGTCCTTTCTCATCTCGGCATAGGCTACTGCTTGGCTGGAAACCCTTCTTGAATATATTTATTTGCCTGTATGCTTTCCTGGCGTCGTCGTTTTTGAAGTCCTCCTCTATCTATAGCAGTGTCTTGTTAATGGCCACTCTTTTCTTTCTTCGCAGCAGTTTATCAGTTGCTTTTCTAGCATCCCCATATTTGGCCCTCTGTAATCGGGTGGGTCTCTCTATGTATATAGCATATGCTTCGTTCTTGTCGTTTATAGCTTTCTTGCAATCCTCATCAAACCATTCTCTTCTGTTTTCCTTTGGTTTGGGGCCTATTGTATTCTTGGCAGTTCCTTTGAACGCATTCTTGATTTATTTCCATTGATCTTCAACGATTTCGCCATCTTACAGGTTTTCTGTTACCTTCTCTTTCTGTTTCTGTGATACTTCTGCAATGTTATTTTGGAATGCTGTTGTTTCTTGCTTTAGTTTTTCTAGAAGATATTTTGTTTGGGTTTCTTGGGATATTTTTGCGCGGTTGGCTATTCTTTTTCTGTATGTAGCTTTAACGAAGTGATGATCAGATTCAATATTTGCTCCTCGTCGATTTGGTTGGCCGTTCTGCAGTCTGGGGATATCCATGTTTGTTTATGTATGTTACGGTGTGAGAAGTACGTCGAGCTAATTATCATGTTTCCACTTGTTGCGAAATCTATTATCCTTTTTCGGTTGTCATTGGATTCGTAGTGGAGGCTTTATTTTCCTATGGTTTATTCGTATTCCACTTCTTTTCCTATTTTGGCGTTCAGGTCTCCGAGGACGATATTGATATAGTTTGTTGGTATTGTATCTAAGGTTCTTCAAAATGTTTGGTAGAGTTCGTCTTTGACCATTCCTTCCTTCTCTTCCGTTTCCGCGTGGATATTTATTATTGACATATTAAAGAACTTAAGCTTTAGTCGTATCACGCACAGCCTCTCGTTGATGGGTCAGAAGTCTATGATCCTGGTTTTGGTTTTTTGATCTACTATAAATGCCACTCAGAGTTCGTGGGCGCCATCTTTCTTTTCTAGAGTAAATGCCACTAGGAGGTGAGAGTCGGAATTAGGTAGGAGAGGCTATGCGACGCTTACATGAATCAGCATCGTGTGGTACGCATGCACTACCCCGTTTTGTATCACTATTTTTATTAAATTGTATGCGGCTGCAATTTCATGGTATTGCTACATTTTCAAGGGAATTAACATTTTGCATGTACCAGGTGGCCAGATAAGAATGCAAAGTTCTGTATCTTCGTAAACTATTCGTCGTAGACATTTGCGATGAAAAATATTATGGCTAAAGTGGCCAACAGAAAATCTTGGAAATTATTTTCAGGTTTTCAAGATAGCCACCTGGGTGCGTAACCGCCATCTAAAATTTTTAAAGTGATTTTTCTCTAGAATACATCTTATAAATGTATCAATATGTGTTTTCAAGCTAAGCTTCAATCGAGTAATTTTTGTTCAACACTTTTCGACGTATCTATTGAAATTGAGTAGTGGAGAGTGATTCAATGTTTTTTGAATGAAAAGCTGTAACTCCTGAACGACTGAACCGATTTTAACATCGTTGGTCTAGTTGAAAAAAGCATTTTATTCTCCATCAAATACATCTCAATTGTGATAAGTCGAATTTTTGGTGTATCCACTAGACGCGTTTTTTGATATAATAACAGAAAATTCAAATTTGTCTGAAAATTTAAAAGCTTGAATATTATTATTTAAAAATCATAAAATAATGAAATTCATTGGTTCTTGGAAAATGACAAATAAATAAATTAAATACCGGTGTAATGGTGTATTCTTAGAAAAATATGATAACTAAATTTTCTTTCTTTGATATTTCCGGCTAGGAATAAGATATCAACATAAAGTTTTCACTAGCCTATTTTAGTATCATTACACTACTTTTTATGACAAAAAAAACAGGTTATTATAACCTGACTTTTTTGTCATATGTCATATCAGTGGCGTAGATAGCTTTTTGCGATGGGGGGGGATATGACTTAGTGCAAAATTTCATAAGTTTTTCTTCAAAAGTTCTATTCTTGTTGACAAAACTAATTTTTTCAAGTAGATAGTAGAAAATAAGCAGAAAAATTGAATTAAATTGCAAAAAATTCAAATTATTTGAATTAGAAAAAATTTATCAAAAATTAGTGAAAACACATCGGAAATCTTTCTAATATATTCAGTCTAGTCAAAAAGTGCTTTTTTGTTCAACTTTTTGCAGCAGTCTCGGAAAAATATGAGCAAGGTGTCACTCGATTCGGAATAGCAGATAGACGTTTTTTGAGAAAAATAAAAATTCGCTCGCGAAAATTGTGAAAGTTAACAATATACTGAAAAAAGGGGGGTTTGGTTCTCTGCCAATATGTCAAAAATTAATTGAGATTCTTGAAATCTGAAGAAAGATTCGAAAAGAAGAGGAAGTTTCTCAAAAAAAGACTCAACTACTGAAACTGTAGGATCAATATTCATAATTTTCTCAGATAGGTAAAAATATGGCCGAAAACGGGTAATTTGGTTTGGGCAAGTCACGCCCATTTAGGACACTTCAACAATTATTTTTCCATATCAAATATGAAAATTGAGGAATGAAAAAATTCAGATAGTTGCTAAATCGGTGAATGAGCAATAATCCAGCGATAATAGCGATTTTTGAATTAGTTATGCAATAGTTAATTAACAATTTTTTGGTACTTGAACATGAAAATTGTAAGTGTGATAACTGTTCACTTTGGATCTGAAACTATTTTTCATTCTTGGAGCTATTATTATAAGGCTTCAGAGTAAATCCCCAAATTTCAATTTTTCAGTTGTTTATTGACAATTTACGTAAGTATAGTTTTGCAAAATCAAAATTAATTTTTTTAAATAATTTTAATGATCCGTTTTTTATTATCGGAAGCTACATGGAAATGGTTTTTTCAATATTCATCTCATATTGTTTAACCAACGCCTACGCCCGAAACCGGGTATGGCACCAGACGATTGTTTAACAAATTGTTACAAACAAATGCGTTGTTTATAAGAGAATCAAGAAAAGAAAGTTATGATTAATAAGTGCGTAAATTGTTAATAAAAAACTGAAAAATTATTTTTTTTTAACAGGAATCTATTAAGCCTCTTTTTGAAACTAGCTCCAAGAAAAGAAAAAAGTATCAGATCTATAGTTTAACAGTTATTACACTTGCAATGTTCTTGTTCAAGCAGAAAAAAACTATTGCATAATCAATTGAAAAATCGAGATAAAAATGTTTTGTCACTGGATTATTGTTCATTTACCTATCCAGTAAGAACCTGAAATTTTTCATTCCTTAATTTAATATTTAATATAGTTGAACAATGTTTATTGTTAAAGTGTCCCAAATGGGCGTTACTTTCGCAAGCCAGACTACCCGTTGTCGACCGTAATTTTACTCTGAGAAAACTATAAATATTAATCCTACAGTTCCGGGAGACTTTCCTTTAGAAAATTTTTTCTTTTTGTATATGTATTTAGATATCAAAAAGATCAATTAGTTTTTGAGATAATTTTTTCTTTCAGTAAATGGATTACTTATAACTTTTACAATTTTCGAGAACGGAACTTAAATTTTTTCAAAAAATATCTTCATGCTCTTTCGAATCGAATGACAACTTGTTCATATTTTTCCGAGACTCATGAACAAAATTGATCAAAAAAAGCACCTGTTGACTAGACTATATTCTCATGATTAGTAAATCTTTCTCCAAGTCCAGAAATGGATTGAACGCTATCACAGAAAATTTTTATTTGCTTCAAAATGTTATGGAGTAATTAAATTGTCAAAGCCAAAAGTTACTAATATTTTGATACTTACTCTAGGTACCTCAGAAAATATTCGAAATATTAAATATTGATTAAAAATATTCTATGTAAACAGGAACAAAAAACGTGTGTGAGATGGACAATTTTATTTACCAAGGAAGAAGTCAATCAAAACCTCTTCACACTTCTTTTCTTTCCAAATTTTACACTACCTATGCTATTAAACAAAACTGCTCGTGTATAAGATATAATACTACACCATTAAACAAAAGAGCAGTTTTGTTTAATAGTAAGTACAATTTGTAAAGAGAAGAAGTGCGAGGTGATTTTGGTTGACTTGTTCCTTTCGAAAGAAAAAATTTCTATTAGATCCATTTGAACTTTTTAAAACACGTTTTTTGCTCATAGTGACCGATTAAACTTACTAATTGAACATTGAATAGAATATGCTCAAAACTACTAGTTACTTCACCCAAAATTAGAAAAACGATTCAATTTCTTGATTAATTATAATGTTGAAATTATAAGTAGATATTGCGCACACAATTGCACAGTCGTCACGAAAACATATCTAGATGATTTTCATATATTCGCACATACATAATACCAAAAGAGGTGCTAGTGCTTAATAAATTTCATGTATACTTAAATACGTAGATACGAAGACTTTTATTCAATTCTATTATAATTTTCGTAGGCTCATGGGGGAGGGATTGATCCCCTTGATCCCCCCCTATCTACGCCACTGTGTCATATACATACATATATATATATATATATATATATATGTATGTAAACATTCGCTTGAATGCAGTCGCAAACAATTTAATGAAAAAAGGGGTACAAAACAAATTAAATTATTTCTAATTTATATTTAAAAATGTATTATCACAAAGTAATGGACAAATCCATCCAATATTTGAAAATAACAATTTTTGGGTGTTTCTGTTACTACAAAAATAATATTTCGATGATTTCAAAATACTATGTGGAAAATTGAAAACACCTTATTTTAAAAAAACGAAACATCCATCGTATTTTTTTTTATGATGAATGTTTCTCATTGGTATGAGGTAAAATTTGTTTTGCAGTAAATATAAAATCAGGTATAAGAGAAGACTTAAACCAGTTTTCAATGTTATAACTTTTAGAAGTACTAAGAAAATTTATCCTAAAGTCATTTTTATAAGGGTACTACGTGATGCTTTTAATGTTGACATATTTTGTACCACTCAAATTCAATTTTTACATATAGATGTCTCTGTCAAGATTCTTGGTATGGTCCACTATGCTTGTCGAAAGTAAATCCATGTGATTCAAGTAATAGTAAATGTTCATCAGGATCTACTTGTGCACCCTTGATAGAGGGTTATGAATATGACTGTCCATATGGAAAGACTGGGAAATATTGCGAAAAAGGTATAAATCAACAATACTCCAAACATTTTTTAATAAATTTTTTTCAGATCATAATATCACAGATGTAAGCTTGCAAGGAACCCGATCACTTCTGAACATAAAAAGTTTTAAATTGAATTATAATAAGTTCAATATAAAATTACAAATCTCTGTACCCAAGACTAGTAGAGAATTGTAATTTTGGGGTTGTAAATTAAAGCAATTGGTGCAGCTGTTTCTGATATTATGTTACCCAATGAGCTTTTTTTTGCCGGTCACGTAACATCAGATTCAAAATTATTAATGGGACAATCTGTATATTTTGGCATATCTATGTTCCTTCCGAAAAAATGATTTCAACAAACCAACACTTGTGGTCTAGCACGATGAATTTTAGAACTACAGGTACTTCACTTTCCTTTGTCCCACGACGATTATGACAAACGTCTGAAAACAATTTTCAAATTATATGTTTACATTTTTGAGCAGTCCTATATTTTTTTGTGATGAGTAAAACAGCCAACCCTCCGACGGAACAGGTTTCATGATACTCGACGACATAGAATTAACATTCTTCCTTCTTTCTTAGTTCTTATATATATATATATATATATATATAGATATAGATATATATATTTATATAAATATATATATATATATATATATATATAATATATATATATATATATATTAGATATATAATATATATTTATATAAATATATATATATATATATATATATATATATATATATATATATATATATATATATATATATATATATATATATATATATATATATATATATATATATATATTTATATAAATATATATATATATATATTTTGCTATGGTTTATTTATTTGCAATATTAAAATTAAAATATATAGTACAATATAAAATAAAATTGATAAGAAATAGGGAAAACTTCAATAAAATTAAAGAAAAATTAAGAGGTGATTGATTAATTATAAAATATGTATATAATTAATAATATATGAGTAATACTTGTAGAATGTCGAAGACATGAAATGTCAATAATCGTTGGACAGAGATTTCAAGTAATTCAATATAAATTCATGAAATATTAGAAATATAGGAGACTATAAGTAATAGAATCTTTATAAAGAATAAATGGAAGGCATTAATCCAAGATAACATGCTTAATTTATGTAGAATACATATGATTATGGAAATTTTATGTATCGTAGAATCAACTAAATTTGTATATCAGATAATAAGTAAATTTCGAATCATTGAAGAGAGTTAATCATATATAAAGGTATTAGAAGAAATTAGTTAACTGTTTTATATATAAAATTAGTGTAGAATAATGTAATAAAGAAGAATTTCAAGTTAGAATCAAAAACTATATATGTTGAAGTGTCAAATTGTTCAAGAATAAATAATAACAGAATTAATGGACAGAATATTGAAAATTTTAATACAAAATGATCAGAATATTCTTTAGATGAGTTTAACTAGATATTTTCAGTCCAAAATATATGTTTTTATTACAAATTTGTTAAAAAACTAATCAAATGTCATTTAATTATTCAAAATAATCAAATTGAAGTACTGAGTTTGAAAAATTTTAAATTATCATAAAGAAGCTGTTATTATTGAAATAATCAATTTCCAAAATTATTGTATATTTAATTAAATAGAATGATATTTAAAAATGTACAGTACCTGTTAGTATAATATTTAAAAATGATTAATAATCATAAAAAGGATATTGAGAACATTCTAGAATATATACATCAGGTAATTTGATTTTCAAAAATAAAAAGAAGTTATAAAGGGAAGTGAATTCCATTTCCGCAGTCAGTTGATCTTTAGCAGCCAAGAAATAAGCATTGTCTTTGTGTACATCGAGTATTCATTTGTTATTGAATATCCATAGTTCTTCATGGTATAGAAAAGTGAACTGAAATTATAATGATAAATTAATAGATAAAAGTATAAGTTGAAACAGTATAATTACCTGAAGTGAGTTCCAATCATAAGTGAAATATAAACAACATCAGAGAAGCCATTTATGGATTAATATAACATTCAAGAAGGCGATAAAGAAGAGACCTACTATATCAACAACAACATAGAGCATCGATCATCTCATCACAGAACAGTACATGTGTCAAGTTGAAAACAGTGAGTAAATATATATTGGCCAAATTTGACAGTTGAAATATTTGCAAATATAAATATAAACATTTAGGGGGAATCATTAAAATTTTAAAAGGTACCATAAAAAATTAGTTATTAGGAATAGTTGTTTTGTTTTAAAATTAATATAATATGTTGAAATTGAATTGTTAATAAAATTGTTAAATTACTAAATCTTTAATTAATTGAAGTTTTTGAACTAAAGTAAAAAGATTATAAGGAGAACCTTCCCTGAGATAATTTAAAAGAGTATCAGTTTAAATACATTATAGTAAATAAATAATAGCAAATAAAGAAAATTAATTCATAATAATTAACTACCACAACTAGTGGGCAAAATAAAGAATTCATATTAATATATATATATATATATATATATATATATATATATATATATATATATATATATATATATATATATATATATATATATATATATATATATATATATATATATATATATATATATACCGGGTAGCGAGAAAGTCTGGAAACAAGGTATTTTCTTTGAAACGATTCAACGAATAAATATCAAATTTCAGGGTTATGCACAGGATTGTATTTTTCGTTTTTCAGAGGTCTTATCAAACTTGAGCGACGTCAGCATTCAGCATACCACCACCATCTTGAATTTTTTTAAATAGCACCGTAGGTAGTGATATATCGTGGAAAAGCTGATTTCGTCCTCTTTTCAAAAATATGCAATAAGTACCTACCACAATACTAAAAAATGAGAGAAATCATTTTCAGAGACATACAATATGTAATTCTTCAATTCGTACTAACTCACAAAAATATCAATAGTTTCCTTATAACAAGAGCTCAAAATGTTGGCCACCTGTGTCTTAGCAATGATACAATTTGTATTTGAAGCTTCGAATAGAATTTTTCAACATTTATAGAGAAATTGTTTGTATCTCATAGACATTTGAGAGTTTTTTAATCAGTTATGTATGTTATAAAGTGGAGTCAAGTCGGCAGATCTTGCCGGCCACTTAATTACACCTCTTCAAACAATCCATTTCTGAGGGAAATTCGATTATTATACGATTAATCGTCTTAAAAAAAATACCTTGTCGCCAGACTTTCTCGCTACCCTATATATATATATATATATATATATATATATATATATATATATATATATATATATATATATATATATATATATACAGCGACTGATCAAGAGTTCTGACCGCCCTAGGCTAATCATGGGGACGCACCCCTGCCAGGTGTGTTACGAACTGCCTAAAAAGTAGTGAATGAGTAGAGTAGTAGTGTGAAAAATTTAACATGGTTCATATTACCTATAAAAGTTTTCAGATGACATTCAACCTTATAGGCCTACCACACGCTCAAGCTTCACGAAAGTTTTGCTTGCGCAAGCCGGCTTGAACACTGAACACTGAGCGTGCGGTTGGGAAAACTGTATACCGCGCAAACCCCACGGCTTGGCTTGCGTAATTTTCGACTTGTTTGAAATCTTGCTTGTGCAAGCCCGGCTTGCGCAAGCCTGGCTTGTACGTGCGGTTGATGTACAGTGTTCAAGCCTCATTCGAGAATAGTCTTTATTCAGTGAAGCACCCGTTTTTCCTGCGAAAATGGCCGTTTTAAGGATGCACAATCGTGAGTTCATCACTGAATTGATAAGTCTATATAAATCTCTACCAGCACTATGGAAGATCAAATCGAGGGATTATTCGGATAGGAATAAAAAGAAAGACGCCTACGAAAAAATTATTTTTCAATTTTCATTTGCCGTTTTTTCATCAGCAAACACTGAAAAAATTGCAGCTGAAGAAATAGTTCTTCGTCCGGACGCATTGTTATCGTGTCGACGACTTCGTCAATAATGAGGGTTGCACGTACTTAACTGTGCCGTGTGGTAGCAACTGTTGTGTTCAATCTTAATGTATGAGATGCTTGCGCAAGCCAAACTGTCGTGAAGCTTGAGCGTGTGGTAGGCCCATTAGGGTGGCAAATCATTTTTTTAAGCAGACCGTACATAGAGGCAAAGTAGCTCATGCGTTATAAGACCAACATCATGACAAGTGACTGCAGGCTGCCAAGTAGAAAACCAAATTCATTGTGTGTCGCCACATGACTTGTATTGGCTTAGTTTCTATAGACAACTTAGTTGCCATTGACCATGACGTGGTCATCTAGTGTGTGAAGTTGCTTCGACTTGAGTATTTTTGAAATATTTACACTTCTGTTATTATTAAAAAAAAGAGGAGAGGCATCATACAAGTGAAACATTTTTGCAACTGATCACTTTCGATGTACATGCAAGTTTTTGCTGGCGGAGTGTGGAGCGCAAGTAATTTTTTACTCTTTTAAGTGCTGAAAAAGACCTTTCGCCGCTGCAGTTGGTAACACTCATTGTCAAAAAAATTCTTGAAATTGTCTCTACATTCGGAAACATTAAAACTTTTTATTAACTCCAAAAAACCCTTTGGGGTTCTGGCAGAAATAGAATGCTCGGTCTCGGTGTCAGATTTTAGAAACTGCGCCAAATGGGCGCATTCTTCTGCAAAGTTTTCTTCTAAATCAGTGGCATATATAGGCTCTTGTACCGTATATTTAAAACTGAGTTTAATGATAAACCGAGTTTAATTTGACATTTTCGCTTGTCAAATTAAACTCGGTTTATCATTAACCTTGGTTTAATAATATACGGTGCAAGAGCCTAATAGTTGTTTTCACTCCTTTGCTTTGCTTCTAATAAATTCACTGTCGTCTAGTTCATGCAGTTTCCATAAGAAACCAAACTTTGTGTTTACTGTATTATAAATAATTGCCGGTTTTTTAAGTGCACTTTAAGTTAATCATTAGCTGCATATTAATTATCAAAGATGAAAGAACCTAGACGATAAAGAATGGAATACGATACAATCGATACCGAGTCATGTAGCTGCAAACGCGACAACTAGTTTGCACTGTTAAAATTCCAAATTTGCGAGGCGAATCAAACAAAACTAGGTACTCTTGCCAGCTTACCCACTCGCTTGACCACCGACCGATCCGAATAACAAGTCAGCGTTTGTTTTACGCGGGCTTTTTAAAATTTCAAAATTTATTGTTAAACGCAGGGACTCTCAAGCTCATTTACTATTAGTATTTTGTCTCGGTCTAGTTGAAATATGTAGGGTACATGCAATGATGCTAGATCAGTGCATGCGAAGACACGATTTCAGCGCGCCCCCCCTGATCCTCGCGCCCTAGGCTGCAGCCTAATTAGCCTAAGGGTTAATCAGGCCCTGTATATATATATATATATATATATATATATATATATATATATATATATATATATATATATATATATATATATATATATATATCTATATATATATATATATATATTTATAAGTTTGAAAACTTATTGTATCAACAAGTTAACATTTCATTCAGGACTTTCACAGAAGTTTTCTGAAGTTTCGATTCTTATATTATTCAAACCAATTTTTCGTTTATTTTAGTAATTAAGTTGAAATAATTTGTTATCTTTCTGCTAAAACATATTGAATGTTATTTAACTAGTGATGATCAGAAAATAAGGTTCAATTTTTAATTAATGCCATTCCTGATAATCCATAGTAGGAGCAAAAAATATTGGAGCGTATTAATAAAGTGCCGATAAATGAGCTCATTAAAAGTTTCTGAATGTATTTTCAATTGGGGGCGGATCATTGTTTATCAGTTTCAATTTTTCGATTGATACTTTCAAGGAAAGTCCAATTAGACTTGTTAATGACTAGTTACAGCTTCAATGTTTGAATTCAATTATTTTTCAGTCAGGTTGTAAATTGTCAGAGTTTTTCGTAATTGCCTAATTAAAAATTGTGCTGAATGGGAGTCAATGTTTTGTTCTTATAATTGGAGGAGTTTTTATTATTGCTGTATAAATTATTTCTTCGTTATCCATAATAATCATCGATCTCTACCTTCATATGCATCGATTTAAAATGAACAGTATGATGTCAGTTTGATAATTTTCATTCTCATATAATTTAAGAGCGGGAAATTAATTTATTTAAAAAAAAAACTCGTGAGCCGCAGAGCTGCGTCACTAACGACGTATTTTTCGCGAAGTGCATCGCGCCGAGATGTGATGCGAACGAACTAAATGATGGTTCGAAAAACCAGGCCTTAATAACAATTCTTTAATTTTTTGAAAAAGGATATTCGCGAAGGGCATCTCTTATAAAAATTGAAATAATATATTGTGTATCTTGTAGCAACAGCAATACATTCAAGGACGACAATGTAAATTGTCGGCAAAAAATTTGCCGAATCGTTTTCGGTACGAGAAAGTTCATTGCTTAACAACATAATAAAATACTAGATTAGCGCAATTTGAGGACTGAAGTTGGACCGTGAAAGTCGGCATTCTTGAACTATTTCACAAAAAGTAATTCAATTTATTCGAACAAACAAAAATCCTGAGTATGATCAGCGAATCAGGGCGATTAGCGATTCGATCTCAATAGTCTCCGCGAAGTAGGAACACCACGGTTGAGGAAAATAATGTAAACCCACAAAGAATCGTTTTCCAACATGAACTCAATCCATATTTCAAATTTCAACATTCTTACTCAATCAATACAAACCAAACGAGCAAACTTAATTTGCTCGTTTGGTTTCATGAAAGCCGCTGAAGATGCCATAAGGTATAAGGAAAATAATATATATATATATATATATATATATATATATATATATATATATATATATAATATATATTATATATAGGTATATATATATATATATATATATATATATATATATATATATATATTTATATATATTTATATATATATATATATATATATATATATATATATATATATATATATGACAAATTTAGTTTTGACTGATTCATTAGTACACAAAAAGGTATTATGTATTTGGGATAGCAGTCTTGAGGTAGAAATGAGTGTACTCTTTTCTTTTAACTCTGACTTGTCATTTTACAGAGGTACTGCATCCAAGTTTTAGGGATTGCCTAAAATCCACAAGCAACCTATTGCCTTGCGACCGATTATTTCCTCAATTATAAGATTGCTAAATACATCACAGAGATTCTCACAATCTCATATGATAGGTCCAATGCTTATTTTACAAGAGATTGCTTTGATTTTGCATTGTTTGTGAATGGTTTGATACTACCGGAAGAATTTGTGATCGTCAGTTGGGATGTTGTCTCATTGTTTACAAATATCACATTTAATATGGCGAAAGAGTGCATTGTGAACAGGTGGACGGATGTAGAACCAAATTGTCCAGTACCAAGGGAGGATTTCCTTGAATTGTTGAGGTTTGTTTTTGATACGACCATCTTTTCTTTTGGAGCGACTTTCTACAAGCAAAGAGAGGGGACTCCTATGGGTTCTTTGGTATCATCAATAATTGCTCAGTATGTTGTCGATGATATACTAGATAAAGGCATTGAAAAGTTTCCTTTCCAAGTTCCATTCTGCAAAAAATTTGTTGATGATGTAATAACTGCAGTACCCAAAAGCCTTACGAATGATGCACTGCAGATACTGAACTCTATTGATGAGTCTGGTATGATGGAAGGAAAAACTGACTGCTCGGTTCCTTTCATGGACATGAAGGTCATAAGAGATGATCGTATCATCTTCACCAATATTTATAGAAAACCTATGTCTTCGTCCAGGTATATTCATTACTTGTCTTATCATCCGTTCAAAGTTAAGATGAACCTAATATTAAATTTAAAAACAAGAATAAACAAACTTGCTGATGTGATATTTCGAGATGAAAATATGGGGGTTTTGTTTCGCATTTTGAAGGAGAATAGCTACCCTGATTCATTTTTAAAGAGGCTTCTGTACAATACACCGGATCGTGATGTTGGTGCTCACCATGGAAGTAGTGGGGGGAAGGCTAATGAATTATTCAGTTATGTGACGTTGCCTTATGTCAATGGTTTGACGTCCAGATTAACCTCTGTTCTTCCGGTGGATCATATTAGAATTGCTAAGATGAATTTAAAAAAGGTTGGCAAACTTTTCTCAAGATTAAAGGACAAAACACCTATCTTTAATCAGAGCCAAGTGGTGTATAAGGTTCCTTGCAGTAATTGTGAGCTTATGTATGTGGGTCAAACAACGACAACCCTAGCACAAAGAGTTTCATTGCATAAGAGCAACATCAGGACAAATAAACCAAATTGTTCACTGACGAGACATTGTCTAGATAATGGACATCATCCAGATTACAAATCAATTAGAATACTCGATAGAGAAAGAAATACCAAGAGAAGACTGTTTCTGGAGATGGTACGGATATACCAGAATAATGATAGCTTGAATTCCCGTAGAGATATTGATGGTCTGAGCTCGATATTTTCCTATTTAATTGACTACGATAGCCGGAGATTTAACAGGCGTCCCAGACAGATCGATTCCAGCATCATTGAGTAAAAGCCGCACTCAGGTTGATTTTTGTACATTGCCATTGCATGGACACCTGATTTGGTACTGGCCACATATTGATTTTTAGTTGACTGGTAATATTCCTCGTTGGCCACAAATCCTCTGCCTGCAACTTCTATGATTCGACTCATAACCTACAACTGTCATTGTTTTTGTACTGAATCGATTCGGCCGATCAATTTTTATGTTATGATTTGTCTACACATTTTATGTATCTACAATGTTTTGAATCTCTCTTGTATGATTATTTTAAGTAATTCTAAGATCTTAATCAAACTTCGGATCGTAAGTTGCCACATAATATCTGTGTTTGTTTGGCATTTTCTCACTTTCAATTTTTCAGTTGCTCCTGATGAAGAGACAATTATAGTTCTCGAAAGCTCGAGTTAAAAGAAAAGAGTACACTCATTTCTACCTCAAGACTGCTATCCCAAATACATAATACCTTTTTGTATATATATATATATATATATATATATATATATATATATATATATATATATATATATATATATATATATATATATATATATATATATATATATATATATATATATATATATATATATATATATATATATATATATATATATATATAAATATATATATATATATATATATACAAAGGCGGATTAAACGTTCAGGGCGCCCTAGACAAGCATCTCATCGGCGCCCCTATATTTACCGATTTACCGCCCTTTAGGAAAACGCGGTGTAGTTTACATGAGACCGATATTCTCGGACTTACGATTTTTGGTTTACAATATTTCAAAGCTTTAAGGTACGACTGGCATGTAAACCCGAAAATTATGAAATTCCCTATACAATAATATCTGGCTTTACACGCCAGTCAAACGAATTAAATTATTGAACAGAATGAAAAATGAACTAAATCAGTGTATCTAATATTTCATTTATATAATCTTCAATATATTATAATTACCTACTTAATTCGAACTCGATAGTATAGATAGTGGCGTAGGTGTCTGCCGTAAACGCGAGAGGTCCCGGATTTCTCGGTCGGGCAAATTTGGGAAACGAACTTCTTCATGAATTGTGTGGCGCTTTTATTAATTTTAACAATTTATTAATTCTTGGTAAATAAAAAAAATTACGACCTATTCTGAGACCGACTATTGTTATTATTATATTGACATCTTGCAACCCCATTGCGGATCTGTGGATACAATTTTGAAACAATGAAAATCGCCATGGAAAAATAGGGGTTGATCGCAGAAGGGTAAGAAATTGAGAGTTATATGAATTTTTCTATTCTAAGTCATGACAAAATAAAAATAAAAACGTTGCCAAAAAATTGAAGTTTATAATTAATGAATGAAAATAGGGTTTGATCGTAGAGTGGTGAAAACTTAGGGTTGTATGTATTTTTGAATGTTGTATCATAAAAAAATTGGAACAGAAAATTTTTTCTGAAAAATTAAATAAAAAATTACATATACCCTCAAAATTCAGTGGGATGAGAAATAGATGTTGTCCGATTCTCAGACCTAACCGATATGCACACAAAATTTCATGAGAATCGGTCGATCCATTTCGGAGGAATTTAACAAATAAAAAAATAGGGGTTTATCGTAGAGGGGTGAAATGTATTTTTGATTGCTATATCATATTAAAAATAGAACAGAAAATTTTGTGTGAAAAATAAAAATGAAAAATTGAGGGGTGGACCTCAACATTTAGGGGAATGAAAAATAGATGTTAGCTGATTCTCAGACTTACACGATATGCACACAAAATTTCATGAGAATCGGCCGAGTCATTTCGGAAGAGTTTAACTCAACGTTTAACACCGTGACGAGAATTTTATATATTAGATATGTGTATATATATATATATATAAAATTATATGTATATAAATAATTATATATATATATATATATATATATATATATATATCAGACATCAAAAAAATTTGGAAAGTCGTAGTACAGGAGTTTTAAAAACTACTCCCGCGCCTAATAGTGGACTTTCGTTATGTTTCAATATTCTATTATTTTCGGGGAAAATGCGACTAGTAAAATTCTATCATCAAATTTATTTCGAAGCATAAAAAAATGTAGTTACTCCTACTTCAAAATACGTGCTATATTGTGATTAATGAATAATTATTTTTTGAAAATGCTTTGTTAATAATTTTGATATCGTTATCATTTACTTACATCATCACATTTGTTGCCTAGTAGAACATTGTCGTTGTGTTGCCCAAATTTGTGGCACGTACATTATTTTTGAACTAATAGATAACCGTTATATCATACAATTACACAAATAGCAGAAGTATGATCTAAAAAAGTGACTCGACAAAATGCATGAATACTATAGCGCATCGAATCATGAAACTGAATCGAAATGATCTGTCCATTTGTTTGAAATGTGTGAATAATTCATGCTCAAATATTATCAACAGAATACGGAACCGCAAACATATGTTCTCAATGGAAATTAAAGAAAAGCATTCGCCCAAACTTATAACGAAACCCGCTATCTATACTCGCAGTATCATGACAATCAGGAGAAATCAATCAATATAGAATAAAAGATATCAGAATAAGTGGTGGAAAAAGCAATTATATCCAACAATTACTCATTCAGTGTATCGTTTGGAGCGATAATAGGACTTGACTATAAAGGCGATAGAGTTCATGCCATTCACAAGGGATAATGTGGCTCATCCCCGTTTTAAGAATAGAAAGAGGCAAGATGCTTCCAGAAAGAAATTAAATAAAAGAATAAGGATGATAGTATAGATCCTCCAAATACAAGAAACCAATTATCAGAAGAAAGGAATACCGTTTTCGAATAATTGGAAATATATTCGGTTATACACTGCTATCAGGACAAGGAATAAGTCGATTGATTTTCATTGGTTATCCTTGCTTCTCATGTGATTATCATTTTCCATCAATATCTCGCTATATTTTCAGAAAGGTCTAACTTTTTTTGTGTAGCATATTTTCAGTCGTATTTTCTACGAAAATAATATACTATGGCAGCGTGTCGAAAATCATAGCAGTTTTTTATCCGTTTCAGACGTTCTGGGCCACGATTTTCTGATTTTATTTGAAAAATTGGCTATTAATAATATCAACAATGCAATGGAGCTACTTTCATGAGATAGTATTCTCATTAATCCTTTCGATGAGAACATTCGACGTCAGCACCGCATTCAATGAAAACACTGGACTCTGTTACGAGCTCATCAGTAGTATCCCGTCCATGGACCGAGTGGCAACGACTTATGAGCTCGCTGCAGAGCTAAACAGAGTATGTGGCGTCGACGTAGAATATTCTAACATTCTTCCTTGACGGATGAATGTCAATTTCATGACGTCAGATCTCATGAAACTATCTGCATTGGAGGGTTGATTCGATTAATCATCAATTTTTAAAACGAATATTGCAACGTATTCTTTATCTTCACCATAGATACACGCTGTGCAAAAAATTTTCCGTTTTCAATATACATGTAGGTATATATATATATATATATATATACTATATATATATATATTATATATATATATATATATATATATATATATATATATATATATATATATATATATAACCATATATATATATATATATATATATATATATATATATATATATATATATACAGGGTGGGCCATCCATAACTTTCCACCCCGAATTTTGAGCTTTGGGATGGAGAGTCAAAAATGTCATAAATCGAATGCTAATCAAAAACTGCCTTTACAATGTACAAATCTTCACCAATAAAGAAAAACGATATTTGAATTATGGGGGACAAACAATATGGTCAATTTTTTGTTCTTCGTTTTTATCTCGAAACCGAATGGAGATATAGCAAATCTGAAATGAGCTTTGAAATCAGCCAGGAATTTTCTAAAATATTTCCCATTCAAACTTTAAATATATATATATATATATATATATATATATATATATATATATATATATATATATATATATATATATATATATATATATATATATATATATATTTATATATATATATATATATATATATATATATATATATATATATATATATATATATATATATGATGAACAAAAGTAAATTTGAATTTACTACATTTATTATCACAAAATATTTCGAAAAATATAACACTGCGATTGCAATTTCGGTCACTAGACCAACTTCGAGCAGATTGAGTTAAGAACTTAAGTTCTCAACTAGTAGTAGGTAGGGAACAATAATCGTCGTCGTACTGAAAAGTGTACTAGAGAATTCGGTGGATTAATAGAAATGACTAATATTCAACTTTTCTACAAACTAGCTTTTCTTCATTTTTGTACGAAATACAAAATGAAAATGTATTTTATGATATGACTGAAACTAATACAGGTATGTTTCAAGTGGTCCTAATTCAGAATCCATCATTATTCTTTTGAAGAAAAATCCGTAATACCTAATACTTTTTTGAAATATGGGTCAATAAATTTGGTCGCAGTTGGCCACCATAACAGCCCAAAAATATAATCACTCTTGTTGGATGGACATTCCTATTAGCTGGTGGTAAGTCCTCAACGTGGACACACTGTATATACATATATATTTTTTTCCGGTACATATTGACAACTCCATAGCAATTCACATCAAACCAAATTGGATGAAATTTTGTTTCTGTGGTTTTTTTCAAGTAAGAAGGAAACTATTAAAATTTGTGTGAATTTCTCAAACCGCCACCATTTTTACGTAAATATTTCTTAAAATGCACAGGTAATGCTGAATGAATTAGAGTGTTGAATTTCGTTACTTGGATAGAGTTAATGTTTAAATATGATTCATTGTGGGTTTCGACTCGTTTACTCAACCGAGCTGCAGTTCGCTGATGCTAATCCGTTCAACTTCGCATGTCTTGCGCATTTATTTTTCAATAAAATTAATTATTTTCTATTTTGTATTTCGTTTGCGTTTGAAGTGTGATTTTTCATTCAGTATATTCGAATTGCATCCCGATGCTATTATTTTGAGTTGAACTTCATTAATATTCCATATAAATGTATTAGTTTATCAAATATGTATTATTATTTCTCCTTTAAATATTTGTCGAAAAGTCATTCATTCTCTCAATATGAGGACCATTATATTTAGGTCCACAACTGCTATTGATATTTCATTTTCAATCTCGAATTGCTATATGAACAAGAAAACGTAAAACCAAATTTTTAGTAATTTATTTAATTCTTCTTGATATATCGCATGAAACATTGATTTATTTTATTATGTACGCTCCACATTCCAAAAATCAGTTCTTCGTAAGAGGTAATTCAACTGGAAACGATATAATTATAATAGGTAATTAATAAAACGTCGTTTCAATTAAGTAAAAGTACTTAATTAACTTACTAATCGGATCTAGAAAACTTCCTCACCGTTTCGCATTTCCGTTTCGCTCTGCCGCCTCCAACCGTCCCCATACCCCAAGCTCTCGTCCGCCGTCTCCCCCAGAGACCAACAAAACACTATTGCGATGCTAAACTTTTTTAAAAGCTTATTATCGGAACCCCGTAGGCGGCTTTTATTTTTTTCCGTTCTCAACACTTTTTAAAACAGGATTTTACTTTGGTCGATTCTCTGTCGCGAGTTCTGCCTCTCCTTTTCTCGACTGGAATATTTAATGCTTTACACACGATGATTTTGATATTTTTGTAGTATTATTCTTTCGAAAATACATTTATTATATATATATATATATATATATATATATATATATATATATATATATATATATATATATATACAGGGTGTTCGGCACATGAACCATCAAAATTTTTTGGATATTTTTAGGATCATTTGCTACCTTTTCACCCAGGATCCTAAGACTCACGGTTAAGGAAATATAATTTTTCAATTTTTTTTCTCAAATTACCCAATATCCCGCCTTTAAACCCTCGTTTTATATTAATGCCGGTACAAGTACCTACCATTTTTTCAAATAAATATTCTCTAATGTATGCTAGTTGACATAGTTGATAGCTTTCATTACAAATGATAGTACCAAAGGCACATACGACGATTTTTATTCCACAAAATTATTGATTTTCTGAAAATGAATTAACTTCTAAATTTAATGTTGAAAAATGTAAAAACAATTGAAATCTTCACTCTCTTTTGAAAACTTCTATAGTTAATGATCTTTCTAACGGTATGCTATACATTGATCAAAAACAACCTTTCTGCTTCAAAGTGCTGATATTCTTTCAGAAGGACAGAAATTGTTTGGGCTTTGTGAGGAAAACAATTCCATTTTTATGATCGTTTATCACAAACAAGGAATTAAATTTTCTTGACGAATAAACTTACATAAATCAATCAGAAATTAGTTCTTCAATTCCACTCAAATTTTTGTTGGCTTGCAATGGTTTTTCGAAAAAAGAAATATGATCTAGTTTTAAGGAAGTTCCTGTAATCAATGAACTGGTGGTGATTATGAAAATTACATCTGAAAACTTAGCATCTTTTCTATATTTTTTTAAAAAAATTGACACTAATCAAATGTACAACTGGAGAAAGCAGAATATTACCAATACTGCAAAAAAAGAGAAGATATTTTGAATAGTTGATTATTGTATAAAATGAGTCTTTAGTGTACAATAGCGATTGCCTAAAATGTTATTAATTAACCGAAATCACAAGATGAGAATACGTAAAATAATTCGATATGTAAGTGATCATTATGTAGGTAATGGATAGTATCCATTTTCATTGATGCGAGATATACCGAACGCCTTGTAGAAATAAATGCCAAACATCTGATGCTTTCTCCCAGTCTGAAGACTACTGAACTTCAGAAGATAGGAGAAGTCAATTTACCGAATTACTGATGACCATCTGTTCCAAAGGCGATGAGAAATAATTGAAGAAAATCGAAAACATTTGTCCTAATTCACTGTTTTGATTTTTTGTGGGACCCCCGAAGGGCCAGCCAAAGGCGGCCGGCGGAAGGGCGTACCATGGACTTCAAACCGTGAAATTCGCCAGTGTTAACTTCACTAATTGGCTCATTATGACGTGTTCACTTTTGACTACCGCTTGATTTATCATCTGCCGATTTTAATGAGATAAGTCAATCGAGTGGGGTACATCGCTCGCCCCATCTCGTTGTGGAATGTGAGAACTGCACGTGTTGCTGTGTCACTTCTGTCGTTCGAGCAGAAATTTTGGTAGGGTGATGTGTTTTACAAATTGAATTGGAAGTTACACGCGGAAATACGGGATGATTCAATAATACTTCACTCCTAACGAAATGAAAAGGATAATATTAATTGTTCACGTTAAACATTCATCTTACAATATTGTATTGATTGTCGGGAAGAAACTTAGAATTGATTCACTTTCTTTATCTATACGAGACAGTTCAATACTATTTGGCGTTATCTATCTAAATAAATAGAATTGGCAATATTCATTGCCAATCTTAAAAAATCACAACTGAAATGTTTTTGTCATACCTAACATGCTATATACCTACAAGTTGAACCTCTTTCATACAACATAAATATATATATATATATATATATATATATATATATATATATATATATATATATATATATATATATATATATATATATATATATATATATATATATATATATATATATATTTATATATATATATATATATATATATATATATATATATATTATATAATATAGTCTATGTATGTATGTAGTGTAGATGAGCTATGTGGTTATGTGTCTCATTCAATACTTTTTACTGTAAGTTTACTTCGATAACGTTGTAGCTGTTCTTCTTCACATTTTACTTCTCTTTTTTAGCATCCTGCGATGAAGAGCTGCACATTGCTCAATATATATATATAGTATATATATATATATATATATATATATATATATATATATATATATATATATATATATATATATATATATATATATATATAATATATATCGTATATTATATATTATATATATATATATATATAAATATATATATATATATACCTATAGATATATGTATATATGAAAATATTTGCTAGGAGCAAATATTTTTTGTAGTGAATCTAACCCCTGAAAATCATTATTATTCAATATTTCGATTACCCTTGGAGGTACCAGGCTGAAACTTGGCATTTTCAAGTTTTTATGCACGGTAAATCGTTGGGTGTTTAGTGCTAGCATGGGATTCGATTAACAGGGGCGTAGAAATTAGGAGGGTTCTACCACTTAAATGCTTCTATTTTTTTCGTCCGTTACTTTATGTTTTTCTAACATGGCATAAAATATCCTCTGGATAGTTTTCTACGAAAAAGGTACACCCATCATCATAGCTTAAAATTCACAGTTTACGACAAAAATACTATATTATGAGTTGATGCACACGATTTCTTCGTGAAGGACAAAATTGATTCTGTCAATAAAAACAAAGTAAGCATATGTCTAATCGAATGTGCTCAATGCCATTTTGAATATTGTGTGATAAAAATATTCGAATTAATTTTGTTTATGTTTTTGTCTTCTTATCAATGATGAATATGGCAATAAAGATTATGAATCGATTTATTCATGTCATTTCCCTATGACTTTATTGTTTTGCCCCTAATTTCTAATGAACATGACTTCAATCACCTCCTTAAAAAAGACTAGAAATTTCATATGGCATTCGGCAGACACAGACGCCTACCTTGTTTCTATTTACAAAATCAATCTTTCCAATAACTTCAAACATTTTTACATAAAGTGAAGGAAAATTCTTCAATCATTCAAAAAATTATCATACAACTTTCCAAGGGAGCTGGTTATATGTATTCCGCGACGAGAATTCTATATTCACATTCCAACAGTGAATTACAGAAATTGTCAAGTCACCCTGACTCAAAATATGTATACAGCTGTATCGATCTTATTAGATCTCATCAGTGCAGCTTATTTGACTCGAAGTGAATTAATAAATTTCTTATTGTTCCTTGATACAAATCGCGATCGGAACTACTATCTGAATAACAACCTAGAGCGCCCTCCCAGATATTGGAAACCAACAATTCAACGCTTGCATCGAAAATGCAGAATCCCTTTGCGAGAATACACATTTCTGCCATGAAGTGCCTACTCTGCAACTGTGGCGTATGTGGAATAGACATTTATTATTTTTTAATTGTTTAAGCATTTACTTGGTTAAATGACAATATTATCAGAAAAACATATTTTCGATTTTAACTATTTAGTTTGGTATAATGGAAATTTTCAATTACTTCATATATTGTGTAAAAGTTCTCTTCTATTATTCATGTGATGATTCTTAATCTGTGTAGGTATGTTCTAATTTAGTTCTGTATAAGGTGACGCTTGTTTAGAATTTCGAGTATATAATAAATTTTAAATGAGCTTCTGAGAGAATGAAACTGACAATGTGAATGTAATAGTTATTAACGTAACAAGGCCGATATGTAGCAAATAACGGATGAGGTTGGATATTGTAATCCGAGGCGCAGCCGAGGATTATAACTAACCGAATCCGTTATTTGCGTATCGGCCGTGTGTCGTTAAAGGCTTTTCGTAATGCCGTTGAAAGATATTTTGATTCCAAAGAAAGAAAAACTTCCGTACCTCGTAATTCTAAAGAAAAATCCCAACGTCGTGCACTCAGTTGTCATGGAACAGTTTGACAATTTTATAAACAACGTCAGTTTTTTGTTTTCTCAAGTTCGCTCTAACGACGACCATGGATGAAATTGAAGAACAAAATCAAATTCCTTCAGAAATATTGGGAGAATCATGTGCAGTGCAGCGAGTGTTGATTAACTGCCAAAAATAACTAAAGAGCGATATAAAAAAAAATATGAAAATTTTGAAATGTGATGTATTATTAGCCTATGCGAAATGAAAATCAGAGGTTTATTCTCCCATCTCGCTGTGGACCAAGATTTCAATGTTGTTATTGTAAGCAGAATGAAAATTTGAAATAAATATTTGAACAAGTGATTTCTTAACGGCCGCCGGCCGATAACACTAACTTTTCAATTGTCATCTGAATACCGTTAAATCAAAATAACAGTATGAGATTACGAAAACAATATTTTCCTCAATTATAATCATTTCTTACTAATATGCTATACGTATATAACTAAATTGTAGTAGTATATAATTGGTAAGAAAATGATACATAGCTTTGAATTCCGTAGATTATCTTATTGCTTTTTATCTATAAGTATTGATAATGAATTCCACAAAAGGAATCAATATAACCAAAGTTTCTAAAATTTCAATACAACCAAACTGCTTGTCTAAACTTCATATGATTGCTATGTAGAAAATCTCATAATCCTTTGAAACGTCTGATGATTGTATGTTTTCTTCAAATTTAATCTTGTTCATTCTAAAAGCAAATTATTTCTAGAAACATATCCAACTATATTCTCTTTTCAATAAGAAAGTTGTATATTTCTTCCGTTTCCTGTAGGTATTGATAACGGTTGTAAATAGTTGATCGCGTTATATTATATATATACCTACCTAAATTTCACAGATGCAGATTCATGTTATCTCATCTGAATTCTTAAAAATCTTCCAAATAACAGTCATAAATTATTGATTACATTATAATATTTACCTCCGATGTTAAAATGATCCAACCAATTTTCCAGTTCATTTATGGCAATAACCTTTTCACTCCCCTAGCTGCAATGAGATACTTCCTCGCCAAACTCCCGTTTATGCATTTCTAATGGAGGCCATCTTTCCGGAAATGATGGAATGTTCTTTTGTCACCACAGGAGTGTTCATTTTCCGGTTGGATTAACTACCGATAAAAAAGAACGCGATCACAGAGCATGAAAATGGCGTGGACCCGTCGCTTCTATGGTATTTTCTGGCCTCAGCTGAACTAGTTTGTTACTTGTCGTGGGTCATTTAACAGATAAACGTCACCGAGTGGCCTTGCTTTAACGATATCTAAGTCCCCCGATGCACTATCAGCCTAAACGATACTTAAAGAAACTGATTTCACGAAAGAAAGAGCCGAGAATTCCTGTTCTTCTTCAGAGCCAGTACTTCGCTGCGGAATTGAGCGGAAAAATCTCTTGAAGGATCCACTAATTTTATCCTATAGTAGTTAGGATAACGAAGTTACACATAACGTTTAGTCCGTAGAACGATGGTAACTAAGATAAGAATTGAACAAGAAATGGCAATCTAATAACCAAAACAAATTTGTGGGGCGCATAGCTACGAACTATCATGTTGATTGTACTCACATAAAATAATCTTATTGAAGGAGTATAATTCGATTCTTCCATATGAAACTTTATTGTATAATTTCAAACAGTTTGAAATTCGCTCATGAAGAAGCTGTAGTGTTTGCGAAACGCGTTGTGCCACTGTGTTGTTTTATTGTATGTGAAAATCGTTAAACGCAGAGTTTCATTTATCAAACATGTTAACAATTGATTTACATCAAGAAACGGCCTCATCAATTCGTGTGTATTTTATTAAAAAAAATTATATAACAAGATACCAAGAGAACATTTTTTTCAATTA
>JARQZK010001723.1:32500-36973 GCA_030704885.1 Cynegetis impunctata | reverse complement strand
ACGATAAGCAAGGTTAATGTTGTGCTTAGATAAGAGAGATTTACGTTTTCTACTTGAATTCCGATGAAAGTGAGGCTGTTGTATTTGATATTATTTTTAGTAAGGGGTACACCTAGTTAATCGCATTTTTTGAAAAAACTTTTTTATCTATTCATATTGTCTATAATATTGGGATCATAATTATTATTTACGGCAATTTGTTTAATTATATTTTTCTCGAAATTAAAATTGGCATTTGAAAGTGGAATATTTACTAAACGACTGTACCATACTATTGAAAGCTGCCATTTTGTGTGGAAAGGATGTAGGGAAGTACTATGTATGACGCTATCAGTGTGCGATGGTTTTGCTAAAAAATTGAAAAATTATGTTTGTTATCTACTTTTGTTATTTTCAAATCCAAATAGTTAATCGAGTTATCTTTTTTCCATCTCTAAAGTGAATTTTATATTAGGGTGTAAAGTATTAATGAATGTTTGAAAGCAGTCTAGTTGTCTAAGAGTACCAGTGAAACAACAAATAATATCATTCCACATATCTAAAGACCCAATAAACGAATTGTCGACTAATAGGATGATTATGAATTAACTGTTCCAAATTATCCATGAATACTTCAGCCAACAAAGGCTCAGCGGGTTTCTCATAATTACGACTTCAGTACTGCTGTAAATCTTATCATTTAAACTAAAATAATTCTGTTCCAGGCATAATTCCAAAAGTGACAATATATCTGATTTTATGAAAGGATTAACAAGATTGCTATTAAGTAAATTTTCTATTAGGGTTAAAGGATCCTTGGGTGGTATACTTGGAAAAAGATTAACTACATCTCAGGACATAAATTTAGAATTAAGTGGCAATTGAATATTTTCAATTTTATTGACTAAATCGTAAGAGTTTTTGATAGAGAATTTAGGCTGAAATTTACAATAATTTTGAATTATTTCTATTAGAAACTGCGACAAAAACACTGAAGGTGCTGTAGTGAATGACACTACTGGTCTGATTGGATAGCCTGGTTTTTGTAATTTAATTAAAGAGTAAAGTTGTGGTACCAAAGGATTTGAAACAATGAGTTTATACCTGTCTTTATTTTGTATAAGAATGTTAATGTTATCGATAGCTAATTTTAAATTTTTTTGAAATTTACTGGTTGGATCATGTTTTAGTAACTTATAATTACCGGAGTTCAAAAAATCTAAAGTTTTACGTAAATAATCACACTTATTCAAAGCGATTACTGTATTACCTTTGTCAGCTTTGGTGAAAATGATATCATTAGAGAGTGTTTTTTGTTAAATTGATTTTACAATGGACATTTCTGATAAATTGGCGTTAAATCTCTCTTATCTAAGCACAACATTAACATTGCTTATCGTACCGGTAATAATTTAGGAAATCATATAAAAAATAATAAATCCAAAGTTCATAAAGATAATAAATCAGGAGTTTATAAAATTAATTGTGGCGATTGTGATAAGTTTAACATTGGTAGAACTTTCAGAAGTTTTCAAACTAGAATTTCAGAACACAAACGTAGCTTTGTTAATCAGAAGTCGGATTCACATTATGCAAACCATTTAATCCAAGAAAATCACACATTCAATTTCGATTTTAAAATATTAAATACTGAAAGTGAAGGAATTAAACTTAATTTTTTAGAATCATTACAGATAAATAAATACAAGCATTCCGGTCTCCTATTGAATAGCCAAATCGATAATACTTCAAGCCCCCTTCTTAATCTTTTCAAAATTACCGAACTACCTGACTAGCAGTTCAGAATTGGTTTTTCCTTTTCTAATAATTATTTGTAACCATCTTTGTATTTACCCCTTCTACATAATTTGTCATTTCTTGTTTTCGATATAACAGAGAATCATAGTTATTTTGCAATTAGCATCTGAAGAAGGCGAATTTCCACCGAAACGTGCGTCATGCGTTATTTTCTATAATAAATGTGTAATTTGTTATTTTTAACCATTGTTTTAATATGTTTATTAATTTACACCAAGTATCGGCCAAATCATTCCAAAATTATATATATTTATATATATACATATATATATATATATATATATATATATATATATATATATATATATATATATATATATATATATATATATATATATATATATATATATATATATATATAATATATATATATATATATATATATATATATATATATATATATATATATATATATATATATATATATATATATATATATTCTTTATATATAAAATTCTCCTACTGTCACGGGTGTTAGCAATTGAACTCCTTTCGAAATGGCTCGACTGATTCTGATGAAACTTGTGTGCATATTGGGTAGATTTGAGAATCGGCCAAAATCCATGTTTAATCGCCCTAAATGTTAAGGGTGGTCCTACCCCTACATTTTATCTTTATTTTTTTAGACAAATATATATATATATATATATATATATATATATATATATATATATATATATATATATATATATATATATATATATATTATATATATATATTCTTTCCTATATGTTAATAAGTTTAAACTGGACAAAAATACTAGTTCATATCATGGGAGAGACGAGTTGGCAACTTTATGACCTACAAGCTTTTTCACAAGGAAATAAGAGTTCTATAATTTTATCAATATCCTGTTTCATTTCGAACCATATTAATACATGATACGGATGGTTACTTGGGATGTGGCAATGTTACTATGATTTTTAAACTGTATTAGGATTTCAATTTTGTTAAATTTACGTCCAAATATGGACAATAAGAGCGAATTAGGTGAAAATTTGAAAATAACCATCGAAAGTTCATTATCTATTAGTCTATAATAGACAATTTAAAAACTTTCGTCAATGATTGATGAACAGTAACTGAAAGTGAGATTGTGTTATCGTTATCCATTTCGACGATAGCTTTGGTTATAGTCATAATTATTTCTTAAGCGAAAACTGATAAGAAGCTAGCTTTTGCACATGTTAATGACGAAAAAACTGAACATCTGGAACCTACTAAGAGGATAAATTTCCTTGCGTTCGCAGGAGGATTATTCAGAGAGAATTTTTTCAAACTTTTTATAAAAATACGATTGGATGAATTTTGTCAGATACAACAAAATATACGATCAGGTTGAGCAAGGACCATAATTATATGTTGAAGCGACGCCGCGGATGAAATAAAGAAGCATTGATGATGAGGGATATTTGAAAGAACTCAATTCTTTCACGAGAATGTTTCAAAATTTTAATTTCTATATTGATAGAATATAGTGGAACAATACTCATAAATTTTTGTTTTTATTATTTGCATAAATAAACAATACTACGTCAATAACTACGTCAATGGAGTACCCGCCCCCCTCGCCTATAAATACGGCCACACGACGATCGGCCCGTCAGTTGACTCTGAAGAGTAGGCAGGTTGAGACTTCAGAGTTGACAGGAAGCAGTACGGTTGGTGGAGTAGGCAGGTTGTGACCACGCAATCGTATTGTTTCCGATTCCTCCTAATTCGATTCGTGGACTCTGTAATCAATACCCTAATCTACTCCATTCGACTATCTGACGACGAACACCGTGAATCAGAACTCAATACTCTAAAACATATATTATTACAGAACGGTTACAACACATATCAAATCAACAAGAACATACGCAAACACACAAACATCACCCCACCTCTACCAACTTCCAATCGCACTGACCAAGAATCTACACCTAAATTATTCCTTTCTCACATCAAAGGAGTAACAGATAAGATCGCGAGATCTCTCAAAAACACAAGCATCTAAACAATATTCACCACCCAACAAAAACTCTCCCATCTGGTCAGATCCGTCAAAGATAAAATTCCTAACGAAAATCACGGTGTTTATGAGATTCCCTGTTCCAATTGTCCTCGTTCTTATATAGGACAAAAGAACCGACGAACTCAGGTCCCTGCCAAGGAACATTCACTTTCAGTAAGACACTCAGATATCACCAACGCCCTTTCCCAACATCACACCCAAACAGGCCAAATTATCGATTTCCCCAATACAAGAACTATTGCTCCCGTCCTATCTTTCAAATACCGAATTTTTCGTGAAGCTGCAGAAATAGAAAAACGTCCAAATTGTTTGAACACCAGAGATGACATTCACAGACTTCCATCAGCATGGAAACCACTTCTCAGTGGTCGTCATGTCACACCCAATCAGAGTGCATCCCGCACTGATGAGAGTGAATACCCCATTGACGTCAATACTACGTCAATATAGTACCCGCCCTCCTCGCCTATAATTACGGCCACACGACGATCGGCCCGTCAGTTGACTCTGAAGAATAGGCAGGTTGAGACTTCAGAGTTGACAGGAAGCAGTACGGTTGGTGGAGTAGGCAGGTTGTGACCACGCAATCGTATTGTTTCCGATTCCTCCTAATTCGATTCGTGGAGTAGGCAGATTGAGGCCACGTATCTGAATTATTT
>JARQZK010001723.1:0-27500 GCA_030704885.1 Cynegetis impunctata | reverse complement strand
GAAATGACGAAAGTTAAAAAAGTAAAATATTTTTCCAACTACCAAAACAATAGGTGGATCTCAAATTGTATTATATCGAAAATGAAAGAAAGAGATCAAAAATACAGAAGCCTAGTTCTACATTATTCGCTTGAATCGTGGCAAGACTATAAAACCTTGACAAATGAAGTGGTGCGAATGACTGTAGATTCAAAAAAAAATATTTTCTTGACGTTTTGGACAATAATGGAAGAAATTCTCATTAACTGTGGAAAAATCTTAAACAATTATTACCAAATAAAATTGAAAATATACCACATATAGTCATTAATAATGAAATAGTTAGAGATAACTATCATATTTCTCAGAGATTCAATGCATATTTTGTAGATAGTGTAAAACAAATTGTGGACACAATTGTTCCGATTCACTACCATGAATATGTAATTAAATTTATTCCGTCAGTACTAAACATGAATAGTTTCAAACAAGTAGACATGGCATACTTGAAGAATATCGTGAAAAGTTTGAGAAATACAGGCAGTTTTGAGGATAAAATAACAGTCAAGTTACTGAAAGCTGCGTTTGAGGTTTTTGGGAATAGATTTTAAGATATAGTAAACACGTCACTGACGTATAAAAATTTTTCAAAAGATTGGAAATGCTTTCTAATGATACCGGAACAAAAAAATTTGTGATACTGTTAAACTAGAAGAATTTAGACCCATAAATTTAGTGCCACCTTATGAAAAAGTTATAGAATTAATGGTTAAAAAACAGATTGGGGATTTATGTGAAACTTTCAGTGTTATTACTGAGTTACAATCGGGTTTCAAGAGAAATTGCTCATGCGAGACAGCACTCTTGAGCGTATGTGAGGAATGGTATAAAGCCATAGATAGAGGGGAAATAGTAATTGTAGTTTTGTTGGATTTCAAAAGAGCTTTCGAAACCTTATGTAGATCATTGCTATTAAAAAAATTGAATAAAATTGGTTTTCAAGGGATGGTCAATAAATGGTTCAATTCTTATCTAGATTCACCATCACAAAAAGTTAAGTTCAACGTTGTTGTTTCGGATAGCATTGGAGTGGACTTTGGAGTACCTCAGGGAACTGTCCTGGGCCCATTGCTGTTTTCCTTATATATAAATTATATCGTTTCTCATGTAAAAAAATGTTCTATAAAGCTATTTGCTGATGATACTATGCTTTATATAAGTGGTAGGGATATCAAGAACCTATCAGAAAGTATCAATCAGGGTCTTCCATCAGTAAACGAATTGCTATGTGATAACAGTTTATCTTTAAATTTGAAAAAATCTAATTCACGGGAAGACATTTAGCAACACACTAAATGAAATTACAACTATTGAAATTGATAACCAGGAAATTGAAAGAGTAAAAACAGTCAAATATTTAGGTATTATGTTGGATGAAAAATTGAATTTCAACGAACATGTCGATTTGATTTCTTCTAAAATCTCAAAGAAAGTAAATTCTTTGAAATGAATTGGAGGAAATCTGACCACATACGTAAAGTTGTTGCTATGCGAATCAATAATTATGCCACACTTTGTATATTGTTCCACTTTTTTATTCGGACTAAAGAAAAAAATTCAACAGTTACAAAAACTGCAGAATAGGGCCATGCGAGTAATTTTGAAATGTAATAGATATACTCCAATGAAAACTATGTTGAATACTCTAGAGCTGATGTCTGTTAGAAAGAGAATAGTCTTCGCCACTTATATATTCATTTATAAAGTTAAAAACCGACTGCTTCCAAATAATGTGATCAAAAATATAACCTGTGTCAGTGACGTGCACGGCTTAAAATGCTAATTGCTTTTACATGCAGGTTTGTCGGCTTGCTAAATCTAGAAATAGTATATTTTATGAGGGATTCAATAGATTTGATGAATTGCCTAGTGATATAGAAAGTAATACTAGTTTTAATGTATTCAAGCGTAAGTAAGCAATGTTTTAAGTAATATGAAATGTTAAGCCGAAATGTCTAGGCTTCTCAGCAGATGTAGATTTATGTAATAGCTTATGCTAAAATAAACGATATTATTATTATATTATATATATATATATATATATATATATATATATATATATACATATATATATATATATATATATATATATATATATATATATATATATATATATATATATACAAATCAGACTTCAGAAAAAATTCTCCTGTTCCTATCCGTTGATTTTCAATACAGTTATTCATTCTTTTATTTTCAGGGAATATAGAAGTAATTAATAGGTACAATGTGATCCAAGATGTGAGATATGTAAAAATTATATATGAAAATCCACATATTTAATTATTAGTTGTAGATTGGCGGATTTTCTCTTCAGTTTCTTTTAACTCATAAGATGTTGTCAAACAACAGATGATTTTCAATACCAAATACATGATTCATCCAAATATAGTGAAAGTTACAATTAATTCCCTGAAAATTTAGTTAAAATAATATACTCAACTATAATCTAATTCAATATTCAATAATTCAACCTTCACATTTACCTAGTAACTGTATGGTTTTCAAACATAAAAATGTAACTAATATTTCATGCATGCTCGAATAGAAAATAAATGTGAATGTCATATTAATTAATAATTACCGACAAATTGTAACTGGTTGTTAATTTCTGAAATATATTTAATGCTGTTTGAATATTAGGTAAAATATTTTTCATTATTAATAAAAATGATGAAAAACATTTAGAGTTAACGAATTATTACCAAAAAGCGTGAAGATTAGTCACCATCGACTTGATTAATATTTCTAATTCTATATATGTATTTGTTTGATAGAAGGATATAAATCAAGTGATATTCTTAAGATTAAAGTGCTTGAAATTAGAAAATCCTCTGACCAGAATACAAATGATTTCTGCTATTGATCATTAAAAATATCTGATATTGTTGACCTTTTCATGAAAGTCATAAATTAATTATATGTCTATAAAATATTGAAGTTTAGGGAGATTTATTTCGAGAAAGTATTCAGTACACATTTGAATTCTTAACGTACAATGAGATAGGTTAGATTTTTGTTCATTTCACAGAGGATAAGTCACAAACAACTTTATTCATTTTATATAAAATATACTCGATAGAAGGATATAACTCAAGTTATATTCATAAGATTAACCTGCTTGAGATCAGAAAATCCACTGAACGGAATACATATGATTTCTGCTTTTGATGATTAAATATATCTGGGATTGTTGACCTTCTCATTTAAATAATAGATTAATTATATGTTTCAGAAATATCGACGTTTAGGGAGATTCATTTCATGAAATTATTCAGTACACATTTGAATCATTTGAGTACAATGAGAGAGGTTAGGTTTTCTGTTCATTTCACAATATAAAAAAAGAAAGCGGTTGATTCTTGATGATGTACTTTTGAGCAAATAATATTAAAACATATTTTATTGAAAGAAAAGACTGTAGATCTTGAAATATTTCTTGATTGCGATTATAATACAATCTAGTATTCGGCGTTATATACTATTATTTTGTATTTATGTATGTATATATATACATATATATATATATATATATATATATATATACATATATATATATATATATATATATATATCATAGATTCTATGTATCATATTTTATACCTAAGTCTAATCGTTTTCGACATATTTAGATTTTTATGTCAAAAACAACGATTGCAAGCCCTAATATAATTATCAATTGTTCCTATAAGGAAGACTTTTTTACTTACTTTGGGTTAGATTCCTTGTTGTAAAGAACCTACTTCAATAGAGTTTGTACAATATTTGAATAAATAATCATACAGAGTGTTCAAAAAATCAATTAGATCTAGGATAGCCACGAACGTATTTGACATATCAAATCATCGTAATGACACCCCGGTTAAATTATACAAACGAAGATTATTTAAACTTATTCATTATTTATGGTCAATGTGATGAAGTTATTTCAAGAACATGTGATACATTTGCGACCCGATATCCTCATAAACAAAAACCATCACCAAATACTGTTAAACGAATTATAGAAAACTTCAAGAATTTTAGATCCGTAAAGGCAAAAGTGTACAAAAAGAAACCAGTTGTTAACAATGAAAATATTGAAATAACAATTTTGGGATATTTTGAAGCATATCCAACAAAATCTTCGAGGCAGGTAGCATTAGAATCAGGCTTATCTAAATCGTCAGTTTTAAGAATTTTACGGAAACACAAATATCATCCCTATGCTATCGATATCTTCATTAGTGCAGCATTCAAATGAAACTGATTTTCCAAGAAGAATGGAATTATTTGAATTCATACTACTTCGGTCACAAGAAAATTTTTTTATTTTGAACATGTGAAACATTTGTGACACGATATCCTCAAAAAAAAAACCATCACCAAATACTATTAGAAGAATTATAGAAAGCCTGAATAACTTTAAATCCGCAAATGAAAAGTATACAGAAATAAACTAGTTATTGAAAATGAAAAAATTTATATCGAAATTGGAAATGTTAAAAAAACTAATATTAGTGAATGCATATATATAACAATTATTGGTGTCCTTCTAAACATTTTTCGCATCTAAGCAGCAATTGTTCATGGGTGGCTCTTCTTATTGACTGGGGGTCCAGGTCTTCAAATGCTGTTTCAACACGTCTCATGCAGTCTTCCATGGTGGTCACTGATGTTTGATACGCGTTATTTTTCACCGTTCCCCATAAATAAAAATCTTGTACTGATAGGTCCGGGGAGCGAAGTGGCCAAAACTTTCATCCATTGTTGGCTATCCATTGATCGTAAAATGAGTTTTCCAGATAATTATTGACCAAACGGGTATTATGTGGAGGTGCCCCATCATGTTGGTAGAAAAAGTTCAGCCAGAGGCAAGTCTAAATAGTCAACTTCAAAATTCCGCGAGATGTTGAGATATCGGTCTCCTATAAGTTAAAATAAGTGTTTTGTATTAGAGTATTAGAGGTATTCAAAAAGACCTAACTTACCATTCAAGTTCTCTTGATAAAATTGTAGGCAAACAATGCCGTCATTTCTTACTGCACAATAAACGTTAAATTGCCAGGATGCTTGAAAATGGTGTTCCCTAAATGGGTGTACATTTCTGTCTCTCCAATGATGGCAATTATGTCGATTAAAAACACAATTTTTTGTAAATTTGGCTTCGTTGGTCCAAATGATATTATCCAAAACAGAAAAATTTTCTTGAGACCGAAGTAGAATGAATTCACAGAATTCCATTCTTCTTGCGAAATCAGTTTCATTTAAATGCTGCATGAATGAAAATGAATAGGGATGATATTTGTGTTTCCGTAAAATTCTTAGAACTTACGATCTAGATAAGCCTGATTCTAATGCTACCTGCTTTGAAAATTTTGTTGGATATGCTTCAAAATATCCCAAAATTGCTATTTCAATATTTTCATTGTTAACAACTGGTTTCTTTTTGTACTCTTTTGCCTTCACGGATCCAAAATTCTTGAAGTTTTCTATAATTCGTTCAATAGTATTTGGTGATGAATTTTGTTTATGAGGATATCGGGTCGCAAATGTATCACATGTTCTTGAAATAACTTTATCACATTGTCCATAAATAATAAATAAGTTTAAATAATCTTCGTTTGTATAATTTAACCGGGGTGCCATTACGATGATTTGAAATGTCAAATACGATCGTGGCTATCCTAGATCTAAAATCGCCAAATAAAAATATTAAATTGGCAATATTTCGAAAACTTCAAATTTTAGGTATATAACCTAATACAAAGTTACCTTCCTCTTAAATGCTAAATACTACAAAATAAAAATAATTGTTTAAGGATTAAATGCAAAATCGCCAAATAAAAATATTAAATTGGCAATATTTCGAGAACTTCAAATTTTAGATATATAACCTAATACAAAGTTACGTTCTTTTTAAATGCTTAATACTATAAAATAAGAAAAATGGGGGGTTTCTATTTGAAAAAATTGATTTTTGTCAGTTTTCTCAATCTCATTTTAGATCTTATTTTTTTAACTGTATGATTACTTATCCTAATTTCATACAAAATCTATTAAGGTAGGTCCTCTTCAACAAGGAATCTAACCCAAAGTAAGTGAAAAAGGCTTCCTTATTGCTTGCAATCGTCGTTTTTGACATAAAAACCTGAATATGTCAAAAACGCTTAGACTTAGGTATAGTACATGATGCATAGAATCTGCCTAGAATCTTAAGCAAAATCTAAAAATGTAATAATATACAGGGTATCCTATTTAAAATAAGCGACTTATGCTCTATTTCCGGTACAACCGGAAGTGCCTAATAGATGAAAATATATTCTGATATATCGATCGATGCATTTCGTCGTGGTCCACCCTGTATATATATATATATATATATATATATATATATATATATATATATATATATTTATATATATATATATATATATATATATATACATATATATATATAATTATTTATTCGAATTGTTGTTGCCTGTGATTTATTTTTAATCTCTTGATAATTATTAGCAATAACAGGCTGGTTGAATCTTAAAAAACTCGATTTAATTAATAAATTGGACGTTTCATTATGACATTCATAGTTATTCAAAATTTTGAACAAAACTGAAAATTCTTTGACATTTATTGACTTGATAAAATTGAATATTGAATCTGTCTTGTTAAAAATTCTTTCAGTCTAATATTAACATTCAAAATTGTTTCATTAAAAGGCAAGGGAAACTACAGAAACCTTTACCCTATGTAATGTTCGAAAATAATAATAATAGAGTACTATTTATTTAACAGAAAGAAATTAGTCACGGGAAAATATTAAAAAAGTAGAGCAGAATTATCGGTATAGAACGTTTATATGGAAGCAGCCGTTGACACGTGTTTCGGACTCTTTGGTCCTCATCAGAACGGCGTAGCTAAGTATTGGATTGAAAATTAGGAGATGAAAATAGTTTAATAAATAAAATCCTCTGTTATGGAAGAAAATCACTTATTTGTGGTTTATTGTTTGAACTCTCCGGTATTGGAGATTTGGTCAAACTTTGCCACGGAGGCGATTAATTCCATCCGAGAGATCTTAGGAAGAGTAAATTGATATTAAAAAAGAAAATTAGTTTTGGGAAAATATTAAACAAGTAAAGCAAAAATTATCGGTATAGTTCGTTTATATGGAAGTAGCTGTTTTTAATGAAATTTTTATAATAAACCACAAATAAGTGATTTTCTTCCATAACAGAGGATTTTATTATAAAAATTTCATTAAAAACAGCTACTTCCATATAAACGAACTATACCGATAATTTTTGCTTTACTTGTTTAATATTTTCCCAAAACTAATTTTCTTTTTTAATATCAATTTACTCTTCCTAAGATCTCTCGGATGGAATTAATCGCCTCCGTGGCAAAGTTTGACCAAATCTCCAATACCGGAGAGTTCAAACAATAAACCACAAATAAGTGATTTTCTTCCATAACAGAGGATTTTATTTATTAAACTATTTTCATCTCCTAATTTTCAATCCAATACTTAGCTACGCCGTTCTGATGAGGACCAAAGAGTCCGAAACACGTGTCAACGGCTGCTTCCATATAAACGTTCTATACCGATAATTCTGCTCTACTTTTTTAATATTTTCCCGTGACTAATTTCTTTCTGTTAAATAAAATAGTACTCTATTATTATTATTTTTCGAACATTACATAGGTAAAGGTTTCTGTAGTTTCCCTTGCCTTCTAATGAAACAATTTTGAATGTTAATATTAGACTGAAAGAATTTTTAACAAGACAGATCAATATTCAATTTTATCAAGTCAATAAATGTCAAAGAATTTTCAGTTTTGGTTCAAAAATTTTTGAATAACTATGAATGTCATAATGAAACGTCAATTTATTAATTAAATCGAGTTTTTTAAGATTCAACCAGCCTGTTATTGCTAATAATTATCAAGAGATTATATATATATATATATATATATATATATATATATATATATATATATATATATATATATATATATATATATATATATATATATATATATATATATATATATATATATATATATATTACTAGCTTTTTCACAAAGGAATTAGAGTTTTAGTATTTTATGAATGTCTTGTTTCATTCAAAAACATGTAAATACACGATATGGGCGGTTACTTCGGATGCGGCAATGTTACTATAATAATTAAACACACTGTAATAGCTTTTCAATAGGTAAGAAGATGGTGCCACAGTATTCATTAGTTTATGCTCCTCTCATTTGAATAAATGAACATACATAAAATTTCTGGTTGCATAGAATTTCTATAAGTTATTTTTCAGGTATGAATGTCCGTGCTGGAAATGAGAACACTGTTATGAATTTCACTGATGAACAATCTTTATCTATAGTTTGACATTAAGGACACATGGATCATAATATATTGAATCCACAGTTATTATTCTACAGTTGTAATAAAAATTTAATAATCATTTGATTTTCATATAATTTGATATAATTTACTCTTTGATATAATTTACTTAGATAGATTTTCAGCACAAATCTGAACATCATAAACAGATTATTGAAATAATTTAATATAACTAGTCGTTTGGGAGTTTTGTGAAAGGTCTGGTGGTACCTTAAACATTCGATCCACATAAAATCGATATTTACAGGTGAAGTAAGTGTAATTGTATATTCTCGATATAATATTCGTGAATTAACTGGCTCTATTTTGTTGAATTATTAATGTATTTGCCAATTATATAAAAATTGTTGTCAAATATTCAGTTTTGAGAGAAATTATTTTCTGGAACATGGTAATTTCTTCATTTCCAAACCGCTTTTTGAGCATATTTATATATAGCAGTTGGTATACTGTGAAAGATATTGAGTGTAATTAAAATTCTGATATGGAGTTGTGATTGTACGAACGAATTTCAAAGATTCAATTTTCAAGATATTATATGAAATTTAATTATAACATTCCAATAATAACTGTGAAGATATTATTTCAATTATTTTGATGTAAGATGATGCGTCAACAAATGAATACAAAATTTTTTACAGGATTAACAAAAATCTCTACTTGTTCTCTGTGAAGTCAGTATATAGTCCACTAATAATTTTCATCACAAGTATTGTAGTTTCTTTTTGCTATCCTAGAGGCTTCGAAATTTAATCAATAATATCAATAAAAATTATGTTTTATATTGAACTTTGTGTAATGAAAAAACTTAATTACTTTGATTATATATATTCTAGAGACTAGTACGCTGAGAAAATGTATTAACAGTCAGACTATAAAAACTGCTGATATTTAGGTAAATAAGAACAATTTCCTATATGTTATACTATACTGTAATTTTTTTTTTCTGACTTGAATCACCATCTCGGTGGAGTGGCCTTCCTAGTTAACAAAAACATTAAACACCAAATCACAAACTATCAAGCTATATCTGACCGCGTTGTATATATCATCATGAAACTGAATAAAAGATATAACCTGCAAGTAATTCATGCGTACGCCCCAACAAGTTCTTCAGAAACAGAAGACGCAGAACAAGTATTCGAGGATATATCGAAAGCACGTAAAAATGGAAAACTCGAAATTTGTCGTGGTTACAGGCTACTTTAATGCAAAAATCGGACATAAAATTCCAGGAGACCTCAAAAACATAGGGAAATTTGGTTTGGGCAACCGAAACGAGAGAGGGGATATGCTAGTGAATTTTCTACTGAAGGAGGGAATGTACTGCCTAAAAACCTTCTTCAAGAAACCAGTAAAGCAAAAATGGACCTGGAGAAGCCCCGATGGTACTACTAAAAACCAAATAGACTATAGAGCTTCAAACTACAGATCCTCATGCAATGACGTATCAGTGCTGAATAAAATACACACAGGCAGCGACCATAGATGCGTTCGAGCACACTTAAGATTTGATCTCCAAAACGAAATAGGCAAGCTAATGAAGTCGCCCCGATTTCCAACCACGCAAGAGCTAGAGATGAACAATAATAAATACCAAAAAGAAATAGAAAGGCGAATCACACCTGCCCACTTATACGATGAGCTGAATTTAGACCAGATGGCAGAGATTATAAAAACAACAATCCAGGTAAGCGTGAAAAAGATATGCTCTTCGAAAAGAACACCAGCCAACAATAAACTAAATACACAAACACGGAACCTTATGGAACAACAAAGAAAAACATCACGGCAAACAGACGCATACAGGGAACTGAACAAAGCGCTCAAGAAACGAATAAGGAAAGACGTAAGAGCACACAGGACAAAAATAATTAAAAACACCATAGAACAGAATGCCGGCATGAAGGTACTAAGATCAAAACTATCAAAAGGCAAAACACAACTAAGCAAAATAAAGAATAAAAACGGAGTGATGGTAACAGACAGAAAAGAAGTAGCTAGAGTAATAGAGGACTTTTATAAAATCCTATACTCGTCCGCAAGGGAAAACCCAAGAATAAGGACACAAGTAATGAACGCCGGCGCCGGATCTGAAGAAATGCCTGATATTACAATAGCGGAAATCGAGGTTGCACTAAGGCAAATTAAGAATGGTAGATGCCCTGGAGAGGACGGGATAACAGCTGAAATGCTCAAATTAGGAGGGAATAAGCTAAAACAATATATCAGAATCCTCTTTGATAAATGCCTAGAGGAAGGCCAAGTACCGGAATACTGGCTGGAAGCAGAGGTCATTTTACTATTTAAAAAGGGTAACTCGGCCGACATAGAAAACTATAGGCCAATTAGTTTATTATCCCACCTATATAAACTCTTCCCGAGGGTAATCACCAACCGATTGACCTCTAAATTCGACTTCTACCAACCAGTAGAACAAGCTGGTTTCCGCAAGGGGTATGGAACAATGGATCATTTACAGACAATTCGAGCCTTGATAGAGAAGACATCGGAATATAATATTCCAATTCATATGGCTTTTATTGACTTCCGGAAAGCATTTGACTCGATCGAGATATGGCGGATACTCATTTTCATGGACAATGCTCGAATCGATACCAGATACACAACACTCATCAGGAATATATATCAGAATGCATCCTTCCATATAAAGATCGACGAAGGAATGAAAACTAATAACATTAAGATCGAACGAGAAGTGCGACAAGGCGATACAATCTCACTGAAGCTGTTCACCCTCGCACTGAAAGATGTTTTCAAGAGGCTTCCATGGGAGAAAAAGGGAATCAAGAGCGATGGATCATACCTGAGTCATCTTAGATTTGCTGACGATATCGTGTTCATGTCGGAAGATATAGCTGAGATCTAGTCAATGCTCCTGGAATTAAATCAGGAGTCAGGGAGAGTTGGCCTAGAAATGAATTATTCGAAAACGAAAATAATGACTTCAGGAAATACTCAAATACGCGTGAACAACGTTATTATCCAATTAGTTGATGAATACAACTACTTAGGCCACACCGGAATGCTTGCATTTATTTATCTGTAATGATTCTAAAAAATTAAGTTTAAATACTGAAAGTAAGGAAAATAAACTTAATTTTTTAGAATCATTACAGATAAATAAATACAAGCATTCCGGTCTCCTATTGAATAGCCAAATCGATCATACTTCAAGCCCCCTTCTTAATCTTTTCAAAATTACCGAACTACCTGACTAGCAGTTCAGAATTGGTTTTTCCTTTTCTAATAATTATTTGTAACCATCTTTGTATTTACCCCTTCCACATAATTTGTCATTTCTTGTTTTCGATATAACAGAGAATCATAGTTAGTTTGCCATTAGCATCTGAAGAAGGTGAAGTTCCACCGAAACGTGCGTCATGCGTTATTTCTTATAATAAATGTGTTAATTGTTATTTTTAACCATTGTGAAAATACCATACTTATGAATATATAATAATTATCCTGTAAAAATACCAGCCTCGGTGAAATCGTCATGAGTGAAAATGGTGAGAATGAAGTGGTTTGACGAGTAAGCAATACTAATCAAATTGCTGCCTTGGCATATTCAGTTGAAGAGTTTCGCCATGTTTCAAATATTCACTATGCATGTACTCATACTGCAAACACTTTATGCAAGTCATTGGATCTAGTTTTCAATCATTTCTGTTTCATATACATGATTTATTATAGACTTCGATTTACAAGTATATTTCACATATTTATGTTCAATTTATTCAGTTAAAAATGAAGCACATTGCGAAACTTGTCAGCATCATTGCTTAACTGCATTTGACGCACTTTCCTTACATGAAATCAAACCATATAAGAAATTTATTCCAGCATCTCAATCTGGATGAGCTGTTGACATGAGCAAATCCACAAATACTACGGCAAAAAAGAATGTATATCTATATGAAAATGCAGTGGTAAGATGAGGAGCTAATATCTCCAAAAGATACTTTCCTATCATAAACTTAATTGAAGTATAAAAACGTATTACCCTTATTCAATTCGGAGAGAGTTTGGGGTTGCAAGAGTATTACGAAAACCGGTTTTGTAGCTCTATGCACATTCCAAAAAAAAAACTAGGAGTGTATATATACACTTCTCTCTCTCTCTCTTTTTGTATATATATATATATATATATATATATATATATATATATATATATATATATATATATATATATATATATATATATTTAATGAAGTGAACTAGGACATTTATTTGAAACTACTCAAACAAACCTCCTAGCGGAGCTGGTTACACGAGTTCACGAAACATCGAAATGCCTCCATATACCTTGGACGGTGTATGTTAGAAACATTTAGTTGTTTATCACAATCAATGGAAATGATAGACAGTCTGTTTCGCCCTTATTTGGGGCTCTTCAGTATCATCCATCCATCGAAAGTGATAACCAACCAAATAATTCCAGTGGTCTTATATTTTCCTTCTAGTGACTTAATGGCTTATAAATATGACACAGCGCCACCATTCGAAAACAAATGAACCACATCTTACAGATATATGAAAAACATTTCGGCAACGAGAACTCCTACGTCCTGACACCCGAAGGTGGTTACTATATTCGCTAAGCAAGAGTAAAGTTGCCACATCAAATCGATGTGATGCAACATTTACACACCGCCAGTAACAGCGCTCCAATTTTATCCCCTATACAGGCAGCAAATGAATATCAAACAGAATTCTTCGTGTTATCGATACACGTTCGTGGCAATAAAATGAAGTAAACTAGGACATAGGAGGTTTGTTTGATTAGTTTCAAATAAATGTCCTAGTTTACTTCATTTTATTGCCACGAACGTGTATCGATAACAAGAAGAATTCTGTTATATATATATATATATATATATATATATATATATATATATATATATATATATATATATATATATATATATATATATATATATATATATATATATATATATATATATGAGAGACTGCAGCAACGTAAAAGGAAACTCTTTGAAGTTTTTCCAAGCTTTCGGACTCGTTTGTTCCATCATCAGGGAGAATCTATCGTGAGGATGTTTACATATAAGTTCATAATAGGTAATGAGAAGCATTTGAACATAGAAAATGACGCTAGTTTCTAGATAATCTGAAATGTTGATACATTTTTAAAGTTATTATGATTAAATGTCTGTACGAAATGACAAATCAATGTCACTCATTTTTTATTTTCAAATTAAAGTTTGTCATTATTTCAGAAGACAAATCAATTTCGGTGTTGTTTTATGTCAAGTGAAAGTAAAAAAGAATAAATTTTACTCAAATGGCTTATATCTGTTTTTTCATTAATGGAGTTATTCTCTTGATAGATAAAGGCCAGGAAAGATCTTTCTGAAAGATGTGATTCTCTTGCAAGAATAGTTGTTGAAAGGTAGTTCATCTGGTGGTCACAATCATTGACATGTTTAGCTAAAGCACACCTCTCAGGGTGTAATCTACTATCACTCTTATGAGAAGTTATTTTGTCTTCTAATAGTCTTTTTGTTCGGCCAATATAATTCTTATCGCAATAATAAGTAATGACAAGGGATATTATTAACAACATTATTTTGTTAGTGATAAAATAGGAATTTTGTCTTTTACTTTCGAATATATTTATTTCATTGAAATAACTGTTCTATTTGCAATTTTGATGTTTTCAAAAGATTGAAAAATTCTGGTCAGTTTAGGTGTAATTTCCTTTATATAAGGTAATGAGGCATAAAAAATTGAAACTTCATTCATATATGTAACAATTTCATTATGAGAATTGTTATTTTGTCTTATAATGTTAACTTCTGTTAAGGATGTGCTAAATAAAATTTTCTTGACTGAAGATGGTGGGTAGGAATTTTGTATGAAAAGTTCTTGAAGTTTATTAAAATTTTTGTTATGAAAAGATATATCAGAAATTTTGAGTACTCTGTTCTTCATTTGTTTTAACTTCGATGAAAGTGCACTTTCATCGAAAATTTGGGATAAGAAAAGAAATTCAAATACCTTCCTGAACTGCCATTCAATCAATATTATGTTATCAACCGATCGTAAAAGTTGTGTATCAAGAAAATGTACTGAAAGATCTGAGTCTTCTGTTTCGTTTGTGAATTGTATGAATGGGTCGTAACTATTAAAAGTATCTAAAATTTCTGTTATAACATTTTTAGGTGAAAATTGAATAAAATTGTCTCTCTTTTCAGTAAAGTTTATCTTGATACTTGCCTTAGGGCAATAGATCAAAATTGGGACCGTATCAGCAGACGCAGCACCATTGAAAAAGATTATTTTTCCACCTTGATAATATTTCTCTTTGAAAATAACTATTTTTCATTCAATGGAAAATATTTCAGAAAAAATTTTGGAACTCCAATGGGATCTTCAATCCCACCTATTTTTGCAGCTTATGTTATGGATGAATTGCTAGACACAGTGATTCCATTCTTTTAGCTTATTTTTCTTCAAAAAATATGTGGATGATATAATATTAGCTTTACCTAAAACTGGTATAACAGAAATTTTTGATACTTTTAATAGTTACGACCCATTCATAAAATTAACAATCGAAACAGAAGACTCAGATCTTTCAGTCTTGATACAAAACTTATACGGTCGGTTGATAACATAATATTGATTGATTGGTATAGAAAACCATGCAGTTCAGGAAGGCATTTGAATTTTTTTCTTATCCCAAATTTTCGATGAAAGTGACCTTGTTAAAACAAATGAAAAACAGAGTACTCAAAATTTCTGATATATCTTTTCATAACAAAAATTTGAATAAACTTCAAGAACTTTTCATACTAAATTCCTACCCACCATCTTTAGTCAAGAAAATTTTATTTAGCACATCCTTAACAGAAGTTAACATTATAAGACAAAATAACAATTCTCATAATGAAATTGTTACAGATATGAATGAAGTTTCAATTTTTTATGACTCATTACCTCATATAAAGGAAATAACACCTAAACTGACCAGAATTTTTCAATCTTTTGAAAACATCAAAATTGCAAATAGAACATTTATTTCAATGAGATAAATATATTCGAAAGTAAAAGACAAAATTCCTATTTTATCACTAACAAAATAATTTAGTTTATAATATCCCTTGTCATTACTTATTATTGCAATAAGAATTATAATGGCCAAACAAAAAGACTATTAGAAGACAGAATCACTTCTCATAAGAGTGATAGTAGATTACACCCTGAGAGATGTGCTTCAGCTAAACATGTCAATGATTGTGACCACCAGATGAACTACCTTTCAACAACTATTCTTGCAAGAGAATCACATCTTTCAAAAAGATCTTTCCTGGCCTTTATCTATCAAGAGAATAACTCCATTAATAAAAAAAACAGATATAAGCCATTTGAGTGGAATTTATTCTTTTTTACTTTCGCTTGACATAAAGCAACACCGAAATTTATTTGTGTTTCTGAAATAATGTCAAACTTCAATCTGAAAATAAAAATGAGTGACATTGATTTGTCATTTCGTTCAGAAATTTAATCATAATAACTTTAAAAATTTATCAACATTTCTGATTATTTAGAAACTAGCATCATTTTCTATGTTAAAATGCTTCTAATTACCGATTAAGTACTTATATGTAAACATCCTCACGATATATTCTCCCTGATGATGGCATAAACGATTCCGAAAGCTTGGAAAAACTTCAATGAGTTTCCTTTTACATTGCTGCAGTCCCTACAAATAGTTTCCTCTTAAGTAGTCAGCGACTACCCCCCTTTTATATATATATATATATATATATATATATATATATATATAGATATATATATATATATATATATATATATATATATATAAAGGGAGGGTAGTCGCTGACTACTTAAGAGGAAACTATTTGTAGGGACTGCAGCAATGTAAAAGGAAACTGTGAAAATAAGTATCTATATCAAACAACGATTTCATCTTGCATCGATTTGCACCAAAATTTGAAATTAGGCTCGTGTCATCGTCTACTTCAAATTTTATATCTCATGTACACTGTTTATTTTTGAAGGGTGAAAACTACCCCTAATTGTCAAAAATTATAAAATAACATTTCAAACCTTAAGATGGTTGAAATTTGGTTTGGATAAGTTGAATAATGATTGCTTCATGCTTTGGAATACAATTTCTAATGTTTCAACCCTCAAAAATCCACCCTTGTTAGAGCTTGATATGAAAAAAATTATTTATCCTAAAAAATGATTAATGATCCTAAAGCATAAAACAACCATTACTTCACGAATTCAAACAAATTTTACCCATATTAAGGTTTTGCAATGTCAGTTTATAATTTTATACAATTAAGGGAAGTTTTCACTTCTAAAAATAATCAACGCCCATGAGCATGATATAAAATATGAAGTACAGGGTAAAATGATCCTAATCCCAAGTATTTATGCACATCGATGAATGACGAAATCCTTCTTCTAGGATAAATAATTTTTTTTATTTCAAACTCTAACGAGGGTGGATTTTTAAGAGTTGAAACATTTCAAATTATATTCCAAAGCATGAAACAATCATTATTCAACTAATCCAAACCAAATTTCACCCATCTTAAGGTTTACAATGTTATTTTATAAAAAAAATTCAATTAGGGGTAGTTTTCACCCTTGAAAAATAAAAAGCGTACAACGAAACGATGTAAAAAATGAACTAGAGGGTTAAATGAGCCTAATTCCAAATTTTCATTCAAATCGATGCAGGACGAAAAAATTGCGGGGTTTAGTCATTTTTTGAGCTTCATTTCCTGTACTATAATTTCCAGTCCTGCTTCTATTCGCATACAGAGCTTGTATATTTGAATTACTACTCATCAATGGAATTTTTCAGACTTCAATTATTTCATCGCAGTTTTTGATTATTCTAGATGATCCATTGAATATACAACAACTTGATGTAATAGATGTGTTGTGTTCCATACTTCTATTCATCAACTCCATTCAAATTCAGTGGGCAACCATCAAACAATAGAGAATATTTTTATGTCTACCTTGCAGAATATTCAACAATCAATTCATGAAAAAAGTACTAGTCGACCATAGTCAATTTTATATTCCACATAAAGTTAACAATGAAAATTCTTCAATAATTCAAAATTATGAGAAAATCTTCCAAGGCAGTTGGTTATATGTAATTCTCGACTATATGGATAACAAACCATACGCAACTGTAACAGAGTAGACATCCTTATGTCATAAAGTATTTGTTCTCTTGTCGGGATACAGCATTTTCGCTCTAAACAGCGAATTGTTGGTTTATAATAATTGGCAGAGAGCGCTATGGCTTGTTATCCATATAGTAGTCCTATAATTTGTATTGGGGTACAATAAAGGAAATGTCACTCCACTTCGAGTCCAGTAAGCTGCCCTGAAGAGATCTAATAAGATCGAAACAGCTTTATGCAGATATTGAGTCGAGATGACTTGATATTTTCTATAAATCACTGTTGCATTGAGATTGCATGTTTCGTGCCAAGGAATACATAAAACAAGCTCCCTCCTTGAGAAATGTTTTATTATTTTAAATTATTGAAAAAATTTTCTTTTCCACTTTATGTACAATTTCACCGAATTGTACATAAGTAGAGAGTATGCAGTTGTATAATTCTTTGAAGAGAGCTAAAATTACTTTAAGAGAGGATCTCATGGATATCGTCAAAGACATATCATCAAAAAAGTCAACCAAATGATAATACTTCTCATAAAAAACTGATGGGTGCAACTGTAAGCGTATTGAAAAGTTAGTTCCAAACAGATTGATATTCAATGAACTTCACAATTCATATTCAATTCCCTGTAGCTGTAGTTACTTCCGGTAGTTCCATATTTTTCTTTTATTTCAACTTCCTTGGTGAATCCATTCATCGTTTAACAATCTGTGTATATAAAAGAGTAAAATATCAATTAGAACAGACTCTTGAATACTAGCATCTCATGTATGCATATATATATATATATATATATATATATATATATATATATATATATATATATATATATATATATATATATATATATATATAATATATATTTATATATATATATATATATATATATATATATATATATATATATATATATATATAATATTATATATATATATATATATATATATATATATATATATATATATATATATATATATATATATATATATATATATATATATATATATATATATATATATATATATATATATATATATATATATATAAATACTATGAAATTATCGGGAGGCGGTCTGTATGGAAAATAAAACTCTTACGTTCTCGTTAACTCAATATTTCGTCACTCAATTTTGTGACTTCATCAGGAGTACACTGAAATGAAATAAAATTACATAATATTAAACATATACAAGGAACACATTAAAAAACCTACAGTTGTAGAACCGGGACATCACAAGATATGTGTGGATCACACAGTGGGTAACGCACGACTGAGTGATAATATTGTATTGGGTCACTCTAGTATCTATACATTATTAGTTGAATTTTATTTTTGGATGGAGTTATTTTACATGCTTCTTATAATCCCACAATATATGTTACTGAGTTGGCCGGTATCCGATTTATAAGTAATACATTTTTTGTTTTTTTTTCTAGGAAAAGTCTTGTTTTGTAATTATTATGTTGATCAATAATTTTTACGTTGTCAAAATCGAAGATATGTCCTGTGTTAGTCTGATGTTCGACAACAGCGCACGAACTTTTGCCCAACCGGCAGTCACTCTTATGTTGTGTAATGCGTTGTTTCAGCCATTGATTAGTTTGTCCAACATAAGTACCATCACAATGTGAACAGGGTATTCAATAACCTACGTTGTTTTTTAGCATGGTCGGTGTTTTGTCTTTTAATTTGGAAAACAATTGGGAGGTTGTCAATATATGGTAGTTGGCAATTTTCAAGTCTGGGATCCGTTTAAACAGTGTTATCAGTTTTTGTGAGAGTTGATTTATGTTTGGTATTTTTCTATACTTCACCATCTGTCGGTCCACTTGCTTTGTAGGGCCATCATAAATTATGGAATTGTATATAAGATGTTTTAATATGTGTTTAGGATATCCGTTCTTAAGAAAAATATCATTCAGCAATTTTAAATTTTTTTGCAGAAATCTTTCATCACTGATATGTGTTATCCTATTTTTCATGGCGATGACAGTATTGTATTTTTGGTTTCTAGGGTGGTTGGAGTGGTAGTTAAGGAATCTTCCTGAGGCTGTTGGTTTTCTATACCAGTCTAAGATGATCTCACCATCATTGAGCCTGATCACTTTTGTGTCCAAAAAAGGCACACTCTGATCTGTTTCTGTCTCCATAGTGAACTGTATATGATTATTAACAGAGTTGAAGATATCCAGTGTCAGTTCTTCGCTGTTTTCAGGGATTGCACATATAATATCATCGACATATTTATATATAAAAGGCATTGTGTTTGGAAGTTGAGGAATAATCTTCTGCAGTAGGTGATCTAACACTATTTTGGCCAAAATATTGCTGATGGGGGATCCCATCGGGGTACCAAAGGTTTGTTTATAATGACTTTCATTAAAGGTGAAGTAGGTGTTGTTGAATATGAATTTGATTATGATCAAAAAACTGTCTTGTGAAAGAGATGTGCAACTTTCGATCTTCTGCCATTCTATTTCTATTATGTCCATATTTACAATCCGATAAAGGAGGTTGCACAGTGGCCATGAAAAGAAATGACTACTTTAAAAAAACTCAAGAGTTACTGCAGGACCAAAAAACATATAAAAGGATACAAAAGGACCTCACGACGTCAACCCAAAAAAATTATAATGATTTAATCAAACAACTTAAACATCAAAAAGAGATCCCTGAAGAATTAGCCCGCAAACTGACCAGATACAACTCGACATCTTCCAAATTATACTGCTTACCGAAGATATACAAACCGACTGTCCCACTAAGACCTATCATTAGTTCAGTGAATTCTGTAACTTATGACATCTCCAAATTCCTATCGAAATTCTTATGTGACGCTTTCAATGAAGATGATAACGATGACTTCAACATCAGAGATACATTTTGTTTTGTCAATAGGATTCGCAATACTATGTTACCAGAAAATTATATACTAGTGTCATTAGATGTCATATCTCTTTTTACGAACATACCATTGGATCTAAATATGGACATAATAAAAATAGAATGGCAGAAGATCGAAAGTTGCACATCTCTTTCACAAGACAGTTTTTTGATCATAATCAAATTCATATTCAACAACACCTACTTCACCTTTAATGAAAGTCATTATAAACAAACCTTTGGTACCCCGATGGGATCCCCCATCAGCAATATTTTGGCCAAAATAGTGTTAGATCACATACTGCAGAAGATTATTCCTCATCTTCCATACACAATGCCTTTTATATATAAATATGTCGATGATATTATCTGTGCAATCCCTGAAAACAGCGAAGAACTGACACTGGATATCTTCAACTCTGTTAATAATCATATACAGTTCACTATGGAGACAGAAACAGATCAGAGTGTGCCTTTTTTGGACACAAAAGTGATCAGGCTCAATGATGGTGAGATCATCTTAGACTGGTATAGAAAACCAACAGCCTCAGGAAGATTCCTCAACTACCACTCCAACCACCCTAAAAACCAAGAATACAACACTGTAATCGCCATGAAAAATAGGATAACACATATCAGTGATGAAAGATTTCTGCAAAAAAATTAAAAAAATTTAAAATTGCTGAATGATATTTTTCTTAACAACGGATATCCTAAACACATATTAAAACATCTTATATACAATTCCATAATTTATGATGGCCCTACAGAGCAAGTGGACCGACAGATGGTGAAGTATAGAAAAATACCAAGCATAAATCAACTCTCACAAAAACTGATAACACTGTTTAAACGGATCCCAGACTTGAAAATTGCCAACTACCATATATTGACAACCTCCCAATTGTTTTCCAAATGAAAAGACAAAACACCGACCATGCTAAAAAACAACGTAGTTTATGAAATACCCTATTCACATTGTGATGGTACTTATGTTGGACAAACTAATCAATGGCTGAAACAACGCATTACACAACATAAGAGTGACTGCCGGTTGGGCAAAAATTCGTGCGCTGTTGTCGAACATCAGACTAACACAGGACATATCTTCGATTTCGACAACGTAAAAATTATTGATCAACATAATAATTACAAAACAAGACTTTTCCTAGAAATGTGCCATATTATAAAAAACACAAAATGTATTAATTATAAATCGGATACCGGCCAACTCAGTAACATATATTGTGGGATTATAAGAAGCATGTAAAATAACTCCATCCAAAAATAAAATTTAACTAATAATGTATAGTTACCAGAGTGACCCGATACAATATTATCACTCAGTCGTGCGTTACCCACTGTGTGATCCACACATATCTTGTGATGTCCCGGCTCTACAACTGTAGGTTTTTTAATGTGTTCCTTGTATATGTTTAATATTATGTAATTTTATTTCATTTCAGTGTACTCCTGATGAAGTCACAAAATTGAGTGACGAAATATTGAGTTAACGAGAACGTAAGAGTTTTATTTTCCCTACAGACCGCCTCCCGATAATTTCATAGTATTTAGTTAATCGTACGGTCGACAACACCACTACTTTTACTACGTTTATTATCACAAAATATTTTGAAAAATATAACACTGCGATTGCAATTTCGGTCACTAGACCATCATCGGGCAGTTCTTAACTCAATCTGCCCGATGATGGTCTAGTGACCGAAATTTCAATCGCAGTGTTATATTTTTCAAAATATTTTGTGATAATAAACGTACTAAAATCAAATTTAGTTTTGTTAATTATAATATATATATATATATTTATATATATATATATATATTTATATATATATATATTTTTATATATATTATATATATGTATATATATATATATATATATATATATAATATATATATATATATATATATATATATATATATATATTTATATATATATATATATATATATATATATATATATATATATATATATTATATATATATATATATATATATATATATATATATATATATATATATATATATATATATATATAGATATATATGTATATTAAGATATATATATATATATATATATATTATATATATATATATATATATATATATATATATATATATATTATATATATATATATTATATCTTCCCTTAAATGAATACTTGCTGGCAATTCCAGCAGGACTGACTTGAGGAAAACAAATTTTAAAAAATGCTGCAACTCATCTAGAATTACATAAGAATTTCAAAAATAGCAAATTAATTGGAGAATGCTATTCAAAATTTCAGGGGTTAATAATATAATAAAACAACCAATACCCCAATTGTATATATATATATTTATATATATATATATATATATATATATATATATATATATATATATATATATACAGGGTCACTCACGGTGGATGGTAGGTTAGACGTTTACGGAGAACGGGACATGGAATTATTCTGAAAATTTGGTTCCATGTGTAATTAAATTTGTTCTATCGATCTAAAATAAAAGTGGCGCTGCGGCGTTGCCGCTTATACTAAAAAGTTGCAGCAACTGTGATATTTCAAATGAGACACCCTATATATTATTCCATTTTTTGCATCTCTACCTTTTTCCAATTGTTTTCGTATAATACTTCCCTATACCTATCTCCAGAGGTTTTCGAGAAATTAAATGGTTTCCTTATTTTTTTGTGAAAAAAATAGCTTCAATTAAATGTTCATTACTAAGGTATTTAGATTCGTGGGACGCTGAAATTTTAGGCGTAGTTTACCAAGTTTCGACGGTTTAGTAATATTTAAAGGAATTTGTTCTCCATTATACAGGGTCCTTCAAAATTTGCGATTTTAACGATAAATACAAAAATGGTGAAAAGTGCATTTTTTCAAATGTAATACCCTGTATATTATTGAATATCTCAAAAGAAAATTGAAATTTCTTTGAAATGATGTATCATGTTCTTATACCTTAAAAGTCAGGTTTCCGAAATAAAAGCAAGTTTCTATAAAAATCGGATTATTTTGCCATATTTTGTATTAGGTAGCTATGAAATGTCAAGAAAGATGTCATTATGAAAATTTGACAATTAGTGCATCAACAATAATACGTTCGCGTGTTGATTAACGAAAATTTGATTTGAAAACAATCAAAATGGAAGGCAATAACTATTCTCATGATGTTTTGATGAACTCATTTATTGTACATGGCCAATGTGACCAAATAATAGCAAGAACATGCAGAAGATTCAATGAAATGTATACCGTTTGACAACCAATAAACGAGAGACAGTTTGTACGTGTGCAAAATAGTTCTATCACTTATGGGCCAATACTGAGAGCGAAACGAAAGTAACAGATTTTGGTAAATTTCGTTTCGCTTTCAGTATTGACCCATATTTGATAAAATTATTGTGTAAACGTACAAATTTTCTCTCGTTTATTGGTTGTTAATAGGTATACATTTCATTGAATCTTCTGCATGTTCTGGCTATTATTTGGTCACATTGACCATGTACAATAAATAACTTCATCAAAACTTCATGAGAATAGTTATTGCCTTCCATTTTGATTGTTTTCAAATCAAATTTTCGTTAATGAACGCATTAACGTTTCATTGTTTATGCACTAATTGTCAAATTTTCATAATGACATCCTTCTTGACATTTCATAGCTACCTAATACAAAATATGGCAGAATAATCCGATTTTTATAGAAACTAGCTTTTATTTCGGAAACCTGACTTTTTAGGTATAGAAGCATGATAAATCATTTGAAAGAAATTTCAATTTTCTTTTGAGATATTCAATAATATGCAGGGTATTTTATTTGAAAAAATGCACTTTTCACCATTTTTGTATTTATCGTTGAAATCGCAAATTTTGAAGGTCCCTGTATAATGGAGAACAAATTCCTTTGAATATTACTAATACTTCGGAACTTTGTAAACTACGCCTAGAATTTCAGCGTCCTGCGAATTTAAATACCTTAGTAATGAACATTTAATTGAAGCTATGTTTTGCACAAAAAAATAAGGGAACCATTTGATTTCTCGAAAACCTCTGGAGATAGGTATAGGGGAGTATCATACAAAAACAATTGGAAAATGGTAGAGATGCAAAAAATGGAATAATATATAGGGTGTCTGATTTGAAATATCACATTTGCTGCTACTTTTCAGTATAAGCGGGAACGCCGCAGCGCCACTATTATTTTAGATCGATAGAGCAAATTCAATTACCCATGAAACCAAATTTTCAGAGAATAATTTGTTTGTCTAATAATTATTATTTATATCAAATGCTCACTCCTATCATCCCGTTAAAATCGTCTAAGCTAACCATCCACCGTGAGTGACCCATGTATATATATATACTATATATAATGATATATATATATATATAAATAAATTAATATATATATATATATATATATATATATATATATATCTACTATATATATATATATAATATAAATATATATATATATATATATATAAATATATATATATATATATATAATATAGAATAAAGTATGAACATTGAAATGAAAAACACTTGGCTTATGTTTCACAATATAAATCACAATCTTCAATCTCAGTTATATATAAAATATTTAAAGGTACAATGGTCCACTTCATATTTCACAATACTTTATTTTATGTAAAACTACCTATGTTATGTTTGTCTATGATATCAGAAGAGAATGCATTGAATTATATTTACGTTTCGCATTCAAACGATTTTTACTATCGTCCATGTTATGAGAGATTTCTTCAGTAAACATCATAGACTTCATTACAAATTATTGTACCTATTGCATTCGTACCTAAACCGGAAATGTCTCATATAATTTGATTTTAATTACATATTCTGGGATACTTCAATATTGAATTTTTATATTCATTACCATAAACTCGTTTTTTGCTGAAAACCTGCAATTATTGATACGAAGTGAAAGATTTGTTTTCGAGTTAATTTTGTTAATTATATATTAATAATTAAATTCCTTCGTTGAATTTATTATCCTAACTTTCATCTTTCACTCTTCATTTCACATAGTTTGGCAAATAAAATTATAATAAATACATTAATATTGATTGAATGACATTTTCAAGGACATGACAAACCAGTAAAAATGATTTTTTCTCTCAGAAATTTCATCGAAACTGACAATTTCTTTTCATAAATTTTTTTTGGTATAAAAAATCACGTAGAGTTTTTCTTGTTTTAGCTTCGCTCCACTTAGTTGTCGAAGTACTCAGATTAAGGTTTAAACGATTACCGTCTATGACTTCGATGAAGTTTTTAATTTATATATCAGGTAATGACATATATTCATGCGCAATGCCCATTTTGAATAAGTGTTAAACTGGTCCCTTGTGAAAATATAGAAAGGCTTAAAAACCATCTTCTTTGATGGGAAGCATATTCTAGTTTGAAAGCAAAAAGTTGAGAATAAGTGTTATGAGGCTAATCTTTCTAACTGTTGGTTGGTATACTGATATTGTTTAAAACAATTTTGATAAAGTATGGTTGACAAGGTGTAAAAGGGTTTTTTCAAAGGAGGTTAATTAGCTGAAAGAATAGATGGTTATTGTTTGCAGTATGAAGTGAAACTGCTCTTAGGTTGTATTCTTGCGAATCTATGAAAATACACAATGAGGGAAGTTTATGTTCCATATCAAACTGATTCATTAAACCACCATTACCAATCCTCTCAATTTATTACAACTTCAAAATGTTATATACTGATTTCGGTAAATTGAAACTCACATTTTTATCTACTCAGTTCTGCTATTGAAGTCTGTAGAAAAGAAGTTTGTTTCTACATTTGGTTTCAGATATTAAGTGTGGTTCATTAGTAGATGGTAAAAATGTAACAAAAATTAAATTTGTTAACTGAATTTTCATGTTCTGCTCTTTAAAGTCCTTCCTGTTTAAAGTGCAATCATTTACATAATAGGCAGGCTCTGTTCACATCTTACGATGCATTCATTGCACTTATTTAACTTGGCAAGAAAACAAACATGAGGCGACAAATTTTATCTTGAACTGTAATTTGGCACACTATAGTTTGTGTTTTTTATACTTTAGATTCAGAGGGAATATTATGCACATATGAGGCACATAGAACAATAATGGTCTAACTCCAATTATTTGAAAATTGGCGCCACTCATCTAAAAAGTATCAATCTACCTTGATCTGTCATTATATAGGTGGTCTAACTCCATACTTCAGTTTCTAGTCAATAGATGGCACTATCTTACTCTTATTGTGATTGAATTTCATTATAGTTCAGTATAAAAATGGTACAACTATCGAATTTAAACCAAGCTAGTTAGTCGAGTATGTTAGGTACGCTGGCTAGTATTTGGGAGGTCTCGAGTTCAAACCCCGAGGCCGACTGGTCTGCCATGAGTTTTTCTCAGAGGATTTCTCATGGTAATGTAAGTCACTGCTTGCAAACTTATAAGGCGAATGCAGGGCCAGTATTAATCCTCTGAACCCTACCCACACTTCCTATGTTCCATAAATATCCCGTCTCACCTATCCTTAATGCACTTGTACATACAAGTGTATCCTCTGATCTGGCTGAAGGAGTTAATCCCAAACCCAAGCTGCCCGCCTACCTGACACATACTTCAGGGAGGAATGAAACACGTGTGTTTCCTTTGTGTTTCCTTTCCTTCCACATTCAGAATAATACTGGAACATCTTAGTAGTAAGACCATTATTACTTGCAATAACCGGACGTTGCAGAACGTTTTGTGTGTTTATGGTGGAATAAAAGTTTTATAATGGACAAATTTAGTGATTTCAGTGACTCTGGGTCTGAATATATACCCAGCGAAAGCGGAGAATCTTCTGGTAAGTCTAATTTTCATACTTTAAGTCAATATTGAGTTAATTATGGAAACATAACCTGAAAAATTT
>JARQZK010001722.1:0-37153 GCA_030704885.1 Cynegetis impunctata | reverse complement strand
GTACCGGAAATAGACCCTAAGTCGGCTTATTTTTAAATGGGCATTACCCTATATGTTATTACATTTTTTGATCGTCTACTTAACATCTAGGCCCAGATTCTATGCATCATTGTCATATACCTAAGTCTAAGCGTTTTTGAGACATATTTAGGTTCTTTATGTCAAAAAACGACGATTGCAAGCCTAATATAATGTATCAGCATTGTTCCTATAAGTGAGCCTATTTTTACTTACTTTTGCGGTTAGATTCCTTGTTGAAAAGGACCTACTTTAATAGATTTTGTATTAATATTTGGATATAACTAGTCATACAGTGGTGTGCAAAAAAATAAGATCTAAAATGAGATTGAGAAAAACTGACAAAAATAAATTCATTTTCTTTTGAGTTTTTTACATTACCGCTAAAAAAAACGTTCAGATAAACAAAATTGATGGTTTGTGTGTATGCATATTTGTAGTTAAGTAATAAACGAGTATATAACGATGATTTGAAATTCAAATACGATCGTCGCTATCCTAGATCTTGCATTGTTTAACGATTGAATGCAAATTGCCATATATAAAATATCAAATTGGCAATATTTCGAAAACTTCAAATTTTAGGTGAAGATAACCTCATACAAAGTTACCTTCTTTTTAAAATGCTTAATACTACAAAATAAAGAATATGGGCGCCGTTTCCATTTGCAAAAAATTGATTTTTGTCAGTTTTCTCCAATCTCATTTTTAGATCTTATTTTTTTGCACACCCTGTATAACTAGTTATCCAAATCATTATTCAATATCTATCTAGAGCTGGGTCCTTTTCAACAAGGAATCTAACCCAAAGTAAGTAGAAAAGGCCTTCCTTATAGGAACAATTGAATAATTATATTAGGGCTTGCAATCGTCGTTTTTGACATTAAAACCTAAATATGTCAAAAACGCTTAGACTTAGTATAGGACATTTTGATGCATAAGTAAATCCAAAAAATGTTTATCAATAATGTATAGGGTATCCCATTTAAAATAAGCGACTTAGGGTCTATTTCCCGGTATAACCGGAAGTATATTATCAACAAAAAAATCATACATCAGATGCATTTTTGCGCGCCATTGGACTTACCTGCAAAAATTTCATAAATATTTCTCCTTTTCGTTCGAAAGATATATTACTTCGGTTGCATACTTTATCGCAACCCTGTATATATATATATATATATATATATATTATATATATATATATAATATATATATATATATATATATATATATATATATATATATATATATATATATATATATATATATATATTATTGTAAATAAAATTTCACAGTTTTTGATTTTCACTATATTTTGTTAACATGACAATTGTTAATATAATAATACATAATACTATGATAAATATAAATAATAGAAAAATAATGGAGCTGAAAACTTATTTTCTCATATAAATTACATACCTATTGTTTGAACAATGAAAATAATTATTTCCCCCTCTGAAAGATTTCTGATTTTCAATAATATGAAAAAACAAATATTGAAGACATTTTATATAATAGTTTAAATACCGAGCATGCGCACTTTCTTATATTCACGATCCCATCAGACACAATTTGCAATGTTCGGTCCTTTATTATCACACGATGTACTTACCTTGGATCTCTCTGTCACTCGTTTCCCCACGCGTTGAAATTGAAATCTGTAAAATTTGTATACTCCTATTAGAACCGCGATTTTGCAACCCTATATCATCGTGTTCAGAATAAAACAGCGCTTATGCTGATATAAATTTTTTTCTATTATCCTATCTTGTGAAAGTAACTAGTATTGACATACCTGTTTATACCTGTCAACCGAGTAGTTCGTTTTTGGCTTTATCAATACTGGGAATAGGTATGGTTAATTTATCGGAACACCGCAAAATAAAACGTATAAACCTGTTTAAACTTTTTACAAGTACAGTACAGATCGACGTTTGACCCAGTCCGCCATTCGCTCCTACGATCGACTAGGCAAAGCCCGAAACAGATAATTTTACTTTTCGACTTTTGACTGAAAAGTTAGCAACTTCTAGGTTTGACTAGAAATACTTCAGTCAAAGGCCGAAAATGGAAATTTTTTCGGGGATTGCCCAGAGGCTTTGGTGAGACCTAGGATAAACCTCATTCCGGGAAATTACTGCACATCGACCTATGACTATAACAAATATACTAAATTCAAGAAATCCACGTTCTTTTTTTTTGGTAACTGCAATACCTACCTCAAGTATCCAATCGAATTGTCCTGTATTTCATATTTTTTGCCAGAGTTGCAATTTTTAATCACTTCATGATAACTATTTCAAGGAACCGCATCAATTTGTTAAATACATTCACTTATTTACAGATTTTATAAACTCTTTAATTCGAAATTATAGCTATAAATATAACGAGATTATTATGCGATTTATAACATTGCTAGGTGACGAGGCGACAGCCGAGTCACCTAGCAATGTCCGAGACGGTTTTAAAATCGCTAATAATCGAGTTATATTCAAAGCTTTATCGTATCATTGACAACGGCGATGTGAAAATAAAAGCAACAAAATTTTATGTCATTTCATTTCGGCATTTCAAAAAGTCATTAAAACCATGTAAGATTTTTATATTCCTGACGATATATTAGCTGCAGCCAACACTATGAGGTTGGACTTGCTTCCGGATAATTCTAAAATTCATTATAAAAAATAATATCGGCAGTTTAGTGAGTGGCGAAACAAAGAACATATTCAAGTTGCAGAAGAAACGGTGTTGCTGGTGTATTTCGCAAAACTCTCTGAGAAATATTCTGCTTCATCCTTATGGCCGAAATATTCCATGTTAGAACTTTAGGAATGTGTGGAAAACAATAAATACGGCGCTTTAATACGTTTCATCAGGAAGAAAAATGTTGGATATACAGCAAAAAAGTCAAAAGTATTTACAAGAGAACAAGTCAACGAATTTTTGTTTTTTGTCCCAGATGAGGAGGTTTTAATGATGAAAGTTGTTTTTTTAATTGGAATTGGAGGAGCCTAACGAACCAATGAATTAGCGAAGATGACCACTACACGGAAGATGACGTTTTAGAGGACAAGCAGACGCTAACGGCAAAGGTGTATCCATCAAGATTGAAAACTGTCAAAATATTGTTTTATATGTTCATCAAAACTAGTTCTAATATTATTTGGTATCTAACGTATTATGCTTTCGTAACTAACGTATTATATTATGGTAACTAATGTATTATGAGTAACTAAGGTTTTATGTAGGTTTTGATGCGTTTATGATGTTAATAATTATTAATAAAGATTCAGTATAAAAATGTCTTAGAGCGACCGCACATTTACTACAATCGGATCCTATTGTCTGAAACGATTTCAAATCGGACCACTAGCGCACACTGCCGACAAAATACGTCCGATTTTATTTGAATGTCACAAGCAGGGATATTTTTCGACCGTGGTAATCAAATTTTCAGTATCGCACATGGTTTGACAATTCCTTTTTCTATACTCCCTGTCAAAAACTGACAGAAATAATCGTATGTTTGCGGTAGACTATGCAAAAACAATGCACGGCTTGCCTTCCGGTAGTCGGATAAGACTTTTTATCGGTCCGATTGGTAGGACGCACTGATCGTGCATCCGAGTCGGACGTCCGATCCGATATCGGATCGTAGGTGTGCGATAGGATCGTATAAAAGTATAGAAATTTGAGCGTCAGATGCCCTGATCCGACAATCGTTTCAGACAATCGGAAGCGATTGTAGGATAAATAGAATAATTGATTTATTGTGATATAAATTGAGTTACATCTCATGCGTCGTTTCTTAAAGTTTCACAGAAGTCTAACTATGATAACTATTTCAAGGAACCGCATCAATTTGTTAAATACATTCACTTATTTACGGATTTTATAAACTCTATAATTCGAAATTAATAGAATAATTGATTTATTGTGATATAAATTGAGTTACATCTCATGCGTCATTTCTAAAAGTTTCACAGAAGTCTAACTAATTTTTTTAACGTCACGTGAAGATGATTGGTATGGTTCACGGTTATGATGTATGAGTATTATATAATTTAAGATCCAATATGCTTTTTATCCAGAGACTACAATACTGCAACCAGCAATGTCGCCAATTGTGTAATATGGTAATGTTGTTTCAGGCCAGAGTAGTTTATCTTGTATTTCGTTCCGCTTTGAATTAATTTCCTTTAGAATATATAAATGTGATATCGGGTTTCATTTGTGGTTTCCACCTTAAGAGTAGTTTAGTTTGTTTGTTTCAAAATTCATTCAATTGGAATAGCTGAATGAAATTAATAAATAAATTCTGTGTGTCAAATGTCAAATATAACATTTTCATTTAAAATTTGAGCGACCTCAATACATAGAGACAATACAGATAGAGTAGGCATGCCTATAGGTGGGAGCGTGCTACGGATAAAAAGAGAAAGAGAATCGGGTAGGTATGCTATCTCTCTCTAGCATTGCTTATGCGCTTCGTTTGTACTCCGTACAAACGAAACATTTTATTCACGTGCTGACATGTATGAGTCCGACACGCATAAGGACAGCATACGTATGTCATTCTCTCTCTCTTTCTAAAGGCCGGACGCCCTCGCTTACACACGCGCCTATAGTATGCCTACTCTATCTGTATTATCTCTATGCCTCAATAGCCTTGTAATTTAGCATTGAAATGATTATATTTTGGATTAAAATAGAAGCTTAGTATAGTACATATTTTCTGGTTACATCAGACAAGGTAAAATGTCAGATAACTTCCAGCATTCTAAGAAATATATGAAGAAATAAAAGGTCTGCGCGAAGTACAGGGCGGTTGAGAAAAAGAGTTGAATCCCACAAAGGATGATACCTTGATATCAGCTCGATCCAGGTACCAAATTTCAACCGTATTAATCAATCTGCAAAAGCTGTGGGGCAAATTTTTAAAAACCACGGAAAATGAAAGAAAAAAAAAAAAAAATATATATATATATATATATATATATTTATATATATATAATAATATATAATATATATATATATATAGTATAATAAATATATATATATATATATATATATATATTATATAATATATATATATATAATATATATATATATATATATATATATATATATATATATATATATATATATATATATATATATAGGAAACAGAATTCTTTGCTGAATTGTTGAGATAATTAAGTATTATTCTTGTGAGAGCAGCAATGAAAGTCTCTACTTATTTTTATTAAGCTCTAGCTTACAAGATACAAATATCTCTTCATAAGGAACACTACAAGATATGAAGAATGAGTACAATCATTTAAAACAAAACATACTACTTACAGAAATTGAGATTAATTCGGAAGATGTTATCTTATGTGACATGAAGGTAAGTTCACCTCTACTAATAATCATTTAAAAGGTTCAAATTGAATACGATAGAGTTAGTACAGTTACAGATTATAAAATTTTACGGGCAAACTATTTATTATAATGTAGTAAGTTGACGTTTCTGTCATTTTTATTTTGACGTCAATCGGTTTTGACATTAATTGTGAGGAGTTTAGGATCTTCTTCATTTTTTGTAACCAGCCACCTCTCATTGCTCCAACTGTCCAGTTACCAACGTAGCTTTGTTTTCTGTAGGTATTCATAGAAATAGTAACATTATGTCACAAGTAAAATTAAAAGGTTACTATCACAAAACATCAAAATTTAAAACACTTTTACACAATTTTGTTCCAAAAACATTCCACAGGCCCCTTTGTAAAATTCGTAACAAACATCCCTAGTATCAACAATCGAGGAAATCAAAAATAAACAAATTATTAAGCTAGATATTGTTTGAGTTTTGGCAATCCATTCTTTCCTTTGGACATGATGGATCGGTTTGACATGTTATGACATATTATGGGTTTCTTTTGAATGTCATTTCTAATATATTTGAGTAGATGGTGCTCAATTTGTCTATATCCCTTTCTTGAGTTTAATGTGTGTTCTTCTTTTGTTATGTACACCATTTCAAAAAATTTCCTTGTCCACATATTTTCTTCATAGTCTAAGATCTCGACATCATTGTATTTTATATGGTGACCTGTTTCATTTTCATGTGATGCTAGGGCGCATGAACCAATATTTATTCTTGAGTCACTTTTATGAGATGTGATTCTTTTACTAAGATTCCGTTTTGTTTCCCCTATGTATACTTTATTGCAATTTCCACAGGGCAATTTGTAAATTACATTGCTTTGTTTATTTGGTGGTGTCGGGTCCTTAAGTTTGGTGTAAACTTTTTTGGCTTTCTTCACGTTTTTTTTAGCCACAAGTTGGTTTTCTTTTCTCAATAATTTTGTCAATTGACCTGTCAGTATACCATAGTATAGAAAACCAACTGCCTCAGGTCGTTACATACACTTTAAATCCTTCCACCCAACAAAAATGAAGCTGAATGTAATCAGGAATATGAAGACTCGAATTGTTGGCCTAACTCATCCCTCACAGGTCCACGACAGCTTAACCAAGTTTTACGACATTATGCTCGAAAATGGATACCCAAGAAAACTACTGAAAAAATTGATTTTCAGCATCCCAAATGCAGATAGAGCACAGGAAGAAAGCCAAATACCCAACACCAGGAAAAACAACCAAAACAACGAAGAATTCAACAGAATCCTTGTAATACCATACTGTGACCAACTGACAGGTCAATTGACAAAATTATTGAGAAAAGAAAACCAACTTGTGGCTAAAAAAAAACGTGAAGAAAGCCAAAAAAGTTTACACCAAACTTAAGGACCCGACACCACCAAATAAACAAAGCAATGTAATTTACAAATTGCCCTGTGGAAATTGCAATAAAGTATACATAGGGGAAACAAAACGGAATCTTAGTAAAAGAATCACATCTCATAAAAGTGACTCAAGAATAAATATTGGTTCATGCGCCCTAGCATCACATGAAAATGAAACAGGTCACCATATAAAATACAATGATGTCGAGATCTTAGACTATGAAGAAAATATGTGGACAAGGAAATTTCTTGAAATGGTGTACATAACAAAAGAAGAACACACATTAAACTCAAGAAAGGGATATAGACAAATTGAGCACCATCTACTCAAATATATTAGAAATGACATTCAAAAGAAACCCATAATATGTCATAACATGTCAAACCGATCCATCATGTCCAAAGGAAAGAATGGATTGCCAAAACTCAAACAATATCTAGCTTAATAATTTGTTTATTTTTGATTTCCTCGATTGTTGATACTGGGGATGTTTGTTACGAATTTTACAAAGGGGCCTGTGGAATGTTTTTGGAACAAAATTGTGTAAAAGTGTTTTAAATTTTGATGTTTTGTGATAGTAACCTTTTAATTTTACTTGTGACATAATGTTACTATTTCTATGAATACCTACAGAAAACAAAGCTACGTTGGTAACTGGACAGTTGGAGCAATGAGAGGTGGCTGGTTACAAAAAATGAAGAAGAACCTAAACTCCTCACAATTAATGTCAAGCCGATTGAAGTCAAAATAAAATGACAGAAACGTCAACTTACTACATTAGAATAAATATTTTTCCTGTAAAATTTTATAATCTGTAACTGTACTAACTCTATCGTATTCAATTTGAACCTTTTAAATGATTATTAGTAGAGGTGAACTTACCTTCATGTCACATAAGATAACATCTTCCGAATTAATCTCAATTTCTGTAAGTAGTATGTTTTTGTTTTAAATGATCTGTACTCATTCTTCATATCTTGTAGTGCTCCTGATGAAGAGATAAATGTATCTTGAAAGCTAGAGCTTAAGAAAAAAGAGTAGAGCCTTTCATTGCTGCTATCCCAAGAATAATACTTAATTATATATATATATATATATATATATATATATATATATATATATATATATATATATATATATATATATATATATATATATATATATATATATACCTATATACAGGGTCCTGCAACAGTGGCGCGGTGTTCCATATCTCTATTTTGGAAACAGATAGAAATCTATATTTCTACAATATTACCTTATTGCTCGAGCTCGACAAAATAAAAAATATTGTCGGTCACACAGGGTGTTCAATTTCTTCTGGGACAAATATCAACTATGCTTTTTCAAATGGCAAACCTATTATATTTAGTCGCCTTTTCGGTTTCTACATAGAAAATAAAAGATACTTTATATAGATCTTCATTTCGAAATATTTACGGTTTTCGAGATTTTTTTGCATTTTTTGATTGTTTTTTTCAATTTTGGTCACTCAGAATATTTGAAATTATGAAGTTGTGCCAAGTCCAATTGAAATTCATTTTTGGTCAAATATTCTACATTGGTAAATCTCTCAAAGGATATTTCTGAAATCAACCTGCGATATACAGGGTATAAAAAATCGCTTGCCACAGATTGTAAATAGAAATGTACAGAATCTTCCTTATTTCAAATGTAACACCCTGTATATTATAGATTCAGAAGAAGCGTTAAGAAAAGCTCTACAAATGTCATGAAGTATTCCCTATGGTTAAGTTCACTAGTTTTCCTTAAAACAGCGAAAAATGGCAAATATTCAAATTTCTTCGCTATAATCTCAATGAACGACTTTTTCCAAAAATAACCTGTTGGTAGATAAATGAGTTGTGAATAACATCACAAAATATTCATTGTATATTCAAAATAATTTCAATAATCTTCAAATTTAGGCCATATTCTTTCGATTTAAAACACCCTTTCAGCGAATAAAATATTTATTGGAAATCGGGTAGTCTGGCAAATGACAGATCAAAATATTTGCCTTCAAATAAGTATAGAAATCTTTAGTGATTCGTTAAGTTGAACTTTCGATATAATTTAACAACATTCTGATGAAATCATATCGAAAGTTCTACTTAACGAATCACTAAAGATTTCAATACATATTTGAAGGCAAATATTTTGATCTGTCATTCGCCAGACTACCCGATTTCCAATGAATATTTTATTCGCTGAAAGGTTGATTTAGATCGAAAGAATGTGGCTCAAATTTTGAGATTATTGAAATTATTTTAAATATACCTGGTATATTTTGTGGTGTAATTCACAACTTGTTTATCTACCAACAGGTTATTTATCAAAAAAGTCGTTCATTGAGATTATAGCGAAGAAATTTGAATATTTGCCATTTTTCGCTGTTTTAAGGAAAACTAGTAAACTTAACCATAGGGAATACTTCATGACATTTGTAGAGCTTTTCTTAACGCTTCTTCTGAATCTATAATATACAGGGTGTTCCATTTGAAATAAGGAAGATTCTGTACATTTTTATTTACAATATGTGTCAAGCGATTTTTCATACCCTGTATATCGCAGGTTGATTTCAGATATATCGTTTGAGAGATTTACCAATGTAGAATATTTGACCAGAAATGAATTTCAATTGGACTTCATAATTTCAAATATTCAGAGTGACCAAAATTGAAAAAAAAAATCAAAAATGCAAAAATCTCGAAAACCGTAAATATGTTCGAAATGAAGATCTTTATGAAGTATCTTTTATTTTCTATGTAGACACCGAAATGGCGACAAAAAATATAGGTTGCCATTTGAAAAAACATAGTTGATATCCGCCCAGAAGAAATTGAACACCCTGTGTGACCGACAATATTTAATATATTTATTTTGTCGAGCTCGAGCAATACGGTGATATTATAGAAATGTAGATTTCTATCTGTTTCCCAAATAGAGATATGGAACACCGCGCCACTGTTGCAGGACCCTGTATATATATATGTATATATATATATATATATATATATATATATATATATATATATATATATATATAATATATATATATATATATATATACTATATATAAATATATATATATATATAATATATAAATATATAATATTTATATATTATATATATAGTATAATATATATATATATATATATATATACATAAAATTCGATGGACGATGAATCCACTCTGTGGTAGTTCATTTAAATGAAAAGTAATAAGTAAAACACTTTTCTAAAAACCACAAACAAAGGTAAACATATTTTTGCACGTACCTTAAGAAATGGACCGACTGGAGGAAATGAAAACAGGTAATATAAAATCATCAAAAACATAAAAGAAAAAGTCGAAGATAACAAATGGAAGAAGTCTTATCCAAATTAGATATTTCCCTCTTACAGAAAAATCCCACGACTTCTTTTTTGTCTCAAATAAAAACGTACAACAAGCGTCAGAATTGTTAGATACTTTTTACCTAAGGAAAAAAGTTATCCCAATGAGTTCTGAACCTCCCGAATTATTCGGACTTGTTAAAGTATACAAGGACGGCCTATCCATTAGACCAGTTGCTACGAAAGCACCTTCTTGTAAACTTTCAAAATTTCTTAACACAGCCTTCGAACAACATACTGTTTTCTCTCCAAAATATAGTGTGAAAAACTCAATAGAACTCATACAAAAATTAGACAAAATAGAATTGATAAAATTCTTAAATTAATGTCTTTCGACGTATTCAACATGTTTTTGAACATACATAACAACGGAATAGTCTATACAATTGAAAACATCTTAGAGGAACAAAAAACACTTTCAGCAATAAAAACAGTTCTCAACATTCTTTAATGTTTTGAGACCGAATTTTTTTAGATTCCAGAACAAAATATATTTACAGAATTCAAGTCTGCCTATGGGTTCACCCCTCAGTCCGTTATTAGGAGACATATTCATTGACAATATGGAACCCACAATATAAGAATCAGATATATCAAAAAGACATATAATTTTTTGGTACCGCTATGTGGATGATATCTTAGTTGGATTCACTGGAACAGATCGACATGTCAACTTATACCTGAATTATCTAAATTCAGTATATGAAAAGATCGAGTTCACGGTAAAAACAGAACAAAAGAATTCGTTGAATTTTCTCGATCTAACAATATCGAAACAACAGAATAAATTTTCGTACAGTATATTCAGGAAACCTACTTTCTCAGACGCCATCATAAGTTATAATTATTTTAGTCCAATTAGCCATCGACTCGAGGCTCTCAACTCAATTATTCGAAGGTCTTTTTCGGTTTTTTTATCGAAACAAGACCTTATGGAAGAACTTAACGTGATTCGTAGGATAGGTATTAACAATGAGTTTCCGCTAAGAATTATAAATAGTTTAATTTCGAAAAAAGAGAAACATTTCATCAATATGAATTATTTTTCGAGTCATAGCAGATTGGAAAAAATGATTTTCAATAATAAAATGTTACCTTGGATTTATAATGGTCCTACAAATTTTTTGGTCTAATTTGAGCAGACTATTTGGTATCTTCATTATTTGAAAGATAGTTTCTTTTGAAAAGTTCAGATACGTATAATGAGTTCAATTTGACTTTGTACATAGTTTCAAAAACCATAATAGGGAATAACCTCCGGACTGAATTATATATAGAATATTGATACAAACTAACTAAATACTCCTTCTTGCAGTCTTTTAAATTCAGGCATTAATGATAATATATAATACTAAATAAATAATTGCTTCGCCATTTTGGACCTCCCAAAATGCAGGCGGCCGAAGGCCGCATTTTGGCAAACTTACAAAGCCGAGATAAAGAGATCGGCCCCGAATCGCGGGGCCCGAAGGGCCCCGTCGATCGCCCGCGTCCTTTCCGTAGTGCTTAGGCTACGTCTCGCCTCGATCCGAGACGCCGATTTTCGATATCGAACGTTTAAAGTTTGACGTTTCTCCGGAATTCGTGAAAACGGCAGCATTTCCGACGCCTTAAGAACCAATTTTCGCTTGAATCCAACTAGCATTCACGTGACCTGCCTCTCGAGCCGACAGTTGGACGGGTCGAATTCTATCGAGAAGCATCCGCCACCTTCGAGGCCCAAACGCGAGTATAGTAGTTTTCCTACCGAATTTCGCACAAATCTAGCAGATTGACACTACGAATCGACAGTGAGCAGCAGATGGCGCGCCCGTTCGACAGAGGCAGGGACGAGCTCAGCACTTCGGACGCGTCGCGTACCATAGATTAAAGGATGCGTTCGGTTACAATCGCGTACCGTTCGACAGAGGCAGGGACAGGCTTTGCACTCATCGTGGTTCGGGAAACTATATTTTCATCGATCTATAGTTTTCAGCGGATCTATTTAATAGGCGGGAAGCCTCTCACTAGTATATAATACTAAATAAATAATTGCTTCGCCATTTTGGACCTCCCAAAATGCAGGCGGCCGAAGGCCGCATTTTGGCAAACTTACAAAGCCGAGATAAAGAGATCGGCCCCGAATCGCGGGGCCCGAAGGGCCCCGTCGATCGCCCGCGTCCTTTCCGTAGTGCTTAGGCTACGTCTCGCCTCGATCCGAGACGCCGATTTTCGATATCGAACGTTTAAAGTTTGACGTTTCTCCGGAATTCGTGAAAACGGCAGCATTTCCGACGCTTAAGAACCATTTTCGCTTGAATCCAACTAGCATTCACGTGACCGCCTCTCGAGCCGACAGTTGGACGGGTCGAATTTTATCGAGAAGCATCGCCACCGCGAGGCCCAACGAGTATAGTAGTTTTCTACCGATTTCGCACAAACTACAGATTGACACTATTGACAGTGAGCAGCAGATGGCGCGCCCGTTCGACAGAGGCAGGGACGAGCTCAGCACTTGACGCGTCGCGTACCATAGATAAAGGATGCGTTCGGTTCAATCGCGTACCGTTCGACAGAGGCGGGAACAGGCTTTGCACTCATCGTGGTTCGGGAAACTATGTTTTCATCGATCTATAGTTTTCACGGATCTATTTAATAGGCGGGGGAGCCTCTCACTAGTTCATACTAAAGTGGTTTAATATTTCGCTATTCATGCTGATACCATTTCCCCAACATTGATACCTTTGAAACATACTTTCCAAAAAGTCGTAAACAGCTTCAAGGACATTATATCTTCCTGACGCATCCCCCTTTCAATACTGAACTCTTGTGTGTTATCGTATATTTTGACATGTACTGCGGCCTTCTCATAATATTCTTAATCATAGCTATACCTCTGTAATCGATAAGGTGTACCTCTGTATTATGCCGGCTCTTAAATAGAGATACCTGCAAAGTAGATACGTGGCAAAAAGACAAGAATACATTACTATTTGAATTATTAAAAGTAAGTTTATATTGACTTCAATTCTTCGATTGTTACACGTGAAAAATAGCCGATTTGAATATTTTTGTGAAAGAGAGGGGCAAAGAAAAATGGTTAGAAATTTATATTTCCAATAATTGAGATATATCTATCTTAATAACAATAATAATACTAATAATAATAATGTTAATTCACAATAATTCCAACAAGAACACTAATAATAGCATTTAATGTCATCCCTTATTCCAAATATGATAATATACACGGTTATCCATAATTTATATTAAATAAACATTGGTTTCCAGCAGAAGCTTGGCTTGAGCGTGGGCAATACTGAATCAAATATAATTTACAAATTTACATCAATTTCGTGTACAATACATAAACATCAAATAAAGGAGATGAAAAAAACAAAGCAACAAACCGGCTATTAACTCAAGTAAAAAAATTCCTGTCACAAAAGTTATTCCAGAATGATTCAAATGTGCTCCTAATCCAGTCCTTCACTCCTTTCTTGAATATAGATTTAGTTCTAGTGTCCTTTAAATCAAAAGGGAGACTATTATACAATAATGGTGACAGATAAGTAAAAGATCTCGAAGCAATGGTCATTTTAGGTTTAGAAAGAAGAATGATATTTTTTAATCTTAATCGTCTGCTTTTTTTGAGAGAATCTATGTTATGTTCATACATGATCAGAGCACGTGCATGAAGCTGTCGAGTAGTGAATAAATCTTGCATAATTCTAATAATAATAACGATACTACTACATAAGCTCAGTTTCAATGAGCCGAAGTAATTAAACATGTATACCGAGTAGTATATTCTATCAGTAAAAATGAATGCATGTTTTAGTTAGACATTCACAGTCCCTCCATTATCAATTGTACAAATGTAGTACTTCTTTAGCGATACACGTGGAACATAAACGAATTCTGAATGACATTTTTATAGAAGAGGCTACATAAAATAACAAACAAGACACTACCAATATAATCTCTGTCAGGAAATAATATACAATAAAACGCAGTGGTATGGATACTCCGTGCCAGCCACAAGAAGTGGTAAGAGTGGGAATACAAAACAAAGTTTTCATGGATTTTTTAAGAAACTTGAACGTCGTGAAAAAAGAGGTGTCGTGTTACACCCGGTTGAAACGACGTTATTTTCGCTATATATTATAGATTGAATAGTATGAAATCAATTAGCAACTTTCGAGAGAATCGAATGAAAAAAGTCCAATCAGAGTAATTGAATGCAAAAAATTAAATAAATAATAAATGGAGTGGTAACAAAATTGCAATTAATATATTTATGAAAATTAATATTCTGTTAAAGATTATCATGAAATAATTAACTAATTATGAACTTCATCAAGTATATAAAAATCTTAGTAACTATAGGTATATGTTTGGCATCACTGTATCGATGGTGTTGTATATTTTGAACACTTATTTTTAATTCTTAAATCAAATTCATCCATAAGAAATTTTAACAATGGCTCTGAGTTTTAATGAAAAGAGTTGATGTTAAAATGGTTTTTTTGTATAAAATTTTCTTTCAAATGTTCGCTTCAAAATCGATTTTATCAGAATTGACTATGTTGTCAGGTGCGCTTAAGAGGAAAAAAGAAAGTTGTAGTTTAGAGTAACGAGAATAGCTAACTTACTTGAAACTAGATTAATACTATAAATGGGATAGGATGAAGTTTGAATACGTATCTCAATTTATAGTATCAGTAAGTTTCTCAACTATAGTTGGGTCAACTTGAATATTCCAACGAGTTTAACAATTACATGCAGTGATCATGAAGCGTTGAGGATGTCCATTTCAAATTGGAAAAGTAGTGAATAGTACTAAATAGCGAATGTAGTGAATAGTACTATACTGTGAACTTCGTGGTCATTCTTTAAGAAATCACGCCTAGAAGTAATTCAGAATTTTCTGAGATTTTCGTTTTGTTAACGTGTAATAGAACCTCCTACATGAACATTAGCATCTGAAGAAAGTGAAGTTTTACCGAAGCGTACCTTCGTCATGGGTATTTTATCTAATAAATGTGTGAATTGTTTTCATAAACCATTGTTTTAATCTGTTTATTAATTTACATCATGTATCGGCCCAATCAATCCGAAATTATCGTATTTAAAACAAAAATGCCTGTTGGGAATCTCTAACCCCTTACCCTCGCCATTACCACATATGTATATTAAAAAAAAAACAATAATACAACACGAATTCATATGCTACGCGTCGATCAAGCAGTCAGCATCATTTCTTCGATGGAATCTGAAAACTTACTAGAGTTGGGTAGATCATGTGTGCCGTTTTCATTCAAATGTTTAATATTTTATGTTCATAACCTTAAAAACTGCACTGATATAAATATCGATTCAGTCTTGTCTAACATATATGAAAATGATGCCTTAGCTTTCGTAGTTTAATTCAATGATTCGAAATAACCAGTTAGGTTAATAAGAAAGATACTTATAAATTACTACTTCTTTCAATTGGCCCACAATTTACGAAAATATCGGTGAATCAAAAAGTCTTTCATTTTTATGAAAAGTATACTCCGGAAATGGTCAAATTTTCACCAAATCGGGATCTGATAGTGGAGGAACTCTGGAAAATCAAGAGAAATCCTGAAAAATTATAGCCACGTATAGTGAGTTCGTTAATTTTTCAGACCTTTTCCAGTGTTTGGATCTAGGAGTCATCATCTCATACTGAAAAAGTGACATATATTGTTGCATGAAATATGTACCTGATGATAATACAGATGATCAATTTGTTCATCATCATCATTTGCAAAGATTCTCACTATGTGCATGCACTGTGCATAGAGTAAACATACCCTAAACATTTGTGAAAAGTTGAACTAATGTATACCTAGTAGGTTTACGTGATATGACATATATTCAAATTCATAAAGTATGATTCCAATTTGTAATTAGGGGAGAGTAGGGTTATAACGGATACTACGGAAATTATTCAATCAAAGTCAAATCAATTATACCGATCAACTTCTTATTATAATTCTGAAAATTTGGTTCTTACCTTACAAAATGAAAATAACAATTTGTATTAACCTATTGAACATATACTAAATATATATGAAAATACAAACTCTTCCTGTCTGCAATTACCTTATGTCTTTGGGGTGAACGCGGAAAGCAATTAGGGTAAATGAGTACAATGTTCTAGACGTGACAAGAATCATAAATATAGTCCTTAGACGATGATACGCTTGTGCAATTCATGCACTTTATACAAAGTATCCAGCCTTCTGTGGGGAGTGACGCATACTTCTCGTTACAAAAAATACAAAAATATTAACCCACTTCGCATTCCACGCAAGAGTTCCAGAGATTCCTCATTCCCTTCCTTTTTTGTCTTTCGTACATCCAGAAAAACTGTTGTCCACAATTACCCATTATCCGCATTCACGCCACTGTCCCCTTCTCCTGATTATTACCACTACTGAATATCAGAGCATTAAAAAAACGCTTAAAAATCTATTACCCATTTTCGAAATCTATTACTAGCAATTCTACTACGGTCAATAAAGAGTGTTCAGGCAATACCGATTATAATATTAGCCAATAGTTGCTCACGGCCAGGGATATTTTCTAGAGGGTATTTTCAGCATTTTCTTTAATTCAATTTTATTTATTTTCTCCTTAACAATCAAATAATAAACGAATTTTTAATTTAGATTGGACTTTATGGAAAAGCTCAAGTATTATAGTCTGTGCCGGATTAAGCCAGCGCGCGGCCTGTAGCAAATTCGCCCAAGGCCCGTGGTTTACTTTACGTTCTCAAGTTTATGGTATTAAACTCAGATTAGAGAATGAAACCAAAAATGTGCGTGCTTGACAACCGGGAGCGGCTATGTAGGAACACGGATATCTGTTTGCGTGTAATGATACCAGTTTTGGGAATAAACTCCCTATTTTCTTTATTACTTTTTCAAATCAAAAGTATTAAATAAAACAATACTATAACAAATAAACTTTTCTGGATTTAATACGAGCAAATTCAGAGATAACACTTTCAATGTGAATTTCTCTAAGCAAATCATGCTCTATATTCATCAAAGTAAGATGAGTAAGTCGTTCTTGGCCCATTGCGTTACCAACGGTTAGACAAGTATTTTTTATGATTTTATGTCTGTGTATGGATGGATGTAAGATTATGCAAAACATACAATATAATAAAATAAATTACTTTAAGTGAAGTTTTTCTCGTATAAATATTTTCTGCTTTTGTACATAAAAAACTCTTCTATTTTATTTTAAAAGAGATATTGAATGAGTTGATTAGAGCAAGCGCTACGTCAGCAAAAAACAGTACCTACCTACTCGTGTGCCAAATATCAATTCATCAATTTGTAATAGTCAATAAAATCCTATTTTATTTATTCGGGTTTTACCACTACCTCGATCGATGACAATATCAGAGAATTCCCCTGTTAGTTTAGCAGTGCTACCAACGTGTAGTACAGTGCAGGTAATACAAACACATAACTTGTGTGGCCAGCGCTCAATCTTAGAAATGTGGTACAACTTTAAATTATTGTTGTAGATTGTGGTATATCACAAGCTATACCTACGATTTAATGTGAAGAAATCGATTATTAGATTTTCAGGTGGGGGTGAATGCATGCAAGATATTTTACGCTCATCTAAACTAATTTTTTTTTACGGTCAGACAGGCGTTGGAGCACGGTGCCCCCCAATTCACGGGGCCTGTAGCACTTGCTACTCTTGCTACGTGGCTAATCCAGCACTAATTATAGTAATAATACTTGAAAAAGCAAAATCCCTGAATCATTTCCATCGAATTCAATTTCAATGAACATAGATTAACGAAGTGTCTTTCACTAAGACTTTAATCATCATCATCATGCTTGGCTTGACAATCTTTTGTGGTTCTGCTCACAAAGTCTTCGCCACTTCTGTCTGTTCCTGGCGACTTCCTTCAATCTACGGAATCTTAGGACCTTCAGGTCCTCTTCCATATCATCCATCCATCTTGCGCGTGGTCGTCCTCTGCTTCTTCTGCCTTCTGGATTGGACATTGTAAGCTTTTTTTTGTTGTCGTTATCTATCATTCTAGCAATGTGCCCTAACCTTTTGAGCCTCTGTACTTCAAAATATCTGGGTCGGTGAATAGCTGGTATAATTCGAAGTTGTATCTTCGACCGTTTTGGTTTACGGCTCCAAAAATCTTTCTAAGAATCCTTCTTTCAAAGGTTAAAAGTAGTCTCTCATCGATTCGAGACAATATCCAAGTTTCACCTCCAAATGACAATACTGGTCTTATTAATGTCTTGTAGATATTGAGCTTCACAGAGCGACGTATTTTTTTATTTCGTAGGTGTTTTTAAAGGCCGTACAAAGTTCTACTTGCTATTGCTATGCGTTTTTTTTATTTGAACACTTGTATTTGTGGAATTTACAAGCAACCCAAGATATGTGAATTCTGTTACTTGTTCGAAACTAAAGTCATTCGTTTGGATTCTTTGATGCACATTTTGAGGCTGGTTTTCGGCAACCAACATATATTTGGTTTTTTCCGCGTTAATGGCGAGCCCTATTTCATTAGCTGCCTCGAGCAGTCTTGTGAAACACTGCACCACATCTCTCATAGTCTGCCCACTATCACTTTATCATCCGCGAATGCTAGAATTTGAACTGACTCAAATATCGTTCCATTAGCCATATTTATTTGTCTGATTGTCTTTTGTAAGGCAATATTAAAGAGTTGCTACGCCAGTGCATCTCCCTGTCTAATACAGTGTTTATGTCGAAGAACTCCGAGTCTTCTCCTTGCACTCTCACGCTTGAGCGTGAGCTAAGACCTTAATGCCCACATGATTATTCGATGCTTTCATAAGAAAACAACAATTACATAGTAAATAGATTTTCTTCATATTTTAAACCAACCTAGTAGGTATAATTAACCGTAGGTTTCATCTGGTATTTAAATTTCGTCTCCGCTTTGAGTCGCACCTCCTTTCGATGTCAACAACATTCGGAATGAATAATTTATCACTTCGGTCGAATTGTAAGAATAATGAGTAGACTTATCTTTGATTAACAAATCCATATGAATGATTGATATGGATGACACATTTCGTATGTGTCACAGATATTCCTGGTTTAACGTAGTGGGATAAAACAATCAAACGGAGAAATGTTTATTTGGTTTATTGCAATATGCTTATCACGTGAACTCAATGAATGAAAATGAGTTAAGTTCTTCGAATTGTCATAGTGAATTGTTAATGAGTATGTATTGAATTGATTCATGAATTGGAAAATGAAATGAGAGGTGTTGGAAGTTTGTTTCGCTATATAATATGTATAAAATATGAAGCACAATTGAATAAATCAACAATATTTGGGACTAATTAAATGAAAATGAAACTTAATTTCAAGGGGTGATAATATTGTAATTGAGTATTTTGGGATGAGTTCTTATTAATTTTCATAAAAATATGAACTAACTATGACGTTAATTAGTAAATTCTATCTTAGTGATTATTTCATCAGAACCTTTGTGTTGAATTCGCTATTTTGCTTCCGATCCCCGGTCATCATTATTCGAATAGATAGTGATATATTTTAAGACTGCTTCTAAAATGTGTTATGGCCTGACAAGGCATCAAACTAAGAAGCTGACATGGCCAATGATATCAGTCCAGATCAATGAATGAAAATTAAAACTGCTGGTGATGATTAGTTCGAAAGGTTTATGAGCAGACACAAAGATTTAACTGCGAGAAAACCTGAAAGAGCTTCTCTATCCCGTGAAACGAGTTTCAATGAAACTAATGCAAACACATTATTTGAGAAACTAAGCACTGTTTTACGCAAATACTATTTTCCTCCTCATCATGAATTTCAACGGCGCAAATTAGAGAAATTGGGCAAGTTGCCTCAGCTGAACGAGGAACATAAGTGACAACTCTGTTCTTGATTAAGGCTGCTGTGTTCCATAGAGATAATTACAAAATTATTATGTTCAATAATGGTGCACTTAGAGCTCTAGTGCTGACTCAAGCTTCTAGATGTATGACTGAGGACTTTTTAGTTGAAGCGCTTGAATACTTTTTTATGCATGTCAGGTCATCAAAGGAGTATCCAGCATTGATATTAATGGATAATCACAGCTCTCATGTGAATCTAAAAGTGGTTGAATTTGCCAGACAAAATAGATGTAATCAAAATCCACTAAAACGGTGACTATTGATCAAGTTGAGCAATTTGTAAAAGCATGATATCTGCCATCTCTCAATCTCCATAATATAACACAAGGTTTTTTCAAAACAGGAATTGACCCTTTGAATTCTGTAAGTTAAACTTGGGTAAGGAAAATATTGAAACTAACTTAAGATCAATAACTCCGTCTTCTACAAACCTACTTGAATCTCTCGAAGAAAATGAGGTTGTAAGAGACCAGATTATCAGACCATCTCCCCATTTAACTTCTACCCCTATGGTTGAGTTTGAATACTTTTAGGCAACAAATTATATCACCACAAATGATGAGATCATTTTCTAAAGTGGAGTCAAGACAAAGCACGACAAGCAATAATATAAAAATGTCGTATGCCATCGTGACTGCCACTCCCGAAAAAAAAAAACATTAGAAGAGAACTCTTACTCTTTTGATAATGCGAAGAAACCAAAAATTATTATTACAAAAATGATCACAAAACAGTCCATCAAAAATTATCATGGCCCTAGATCCAACTTTGCTGATCGCGCCCATTTTTAAAAGCAGGTTTTCAAAGCAAAAACGTGCTGAAAATAAAAAAAAAATTATCAGAAAAATTAAAATGTTGATTATTATAACATTCAATGCTTAACAAAACAAGAGAATCTCTAGGCTTCGAGGCTCAAATAGCTAGCTCTATCAGGGGATTTGTTTGATGATTTGGATTATATTTCCATTTCTGTATTAATTCAATCGTGTTCTCTATGTGCCACCATTTGATGCTTGCGTGTTATGCCAACATGATAAGACATCAAACGATGTTCTCGGGATTAATCTTGCCCGCAAAATAGAAGCCACCTATAGTGTGATAGATAAATGAGTTTTTTTATGACTGATGGTTGCCTTTGACCTATGAGGTTGGTGCCAGATGTGTTCTATCAGATCGCGTGTGGCGTGTTTACATGTCACGGCAACTCGTCTTTTTGATTGTCAGGTATGAGTGATACGATCTAGAAGGTCACCATATTGGGTGAATGGACAGCAATGAAAAAAAAAAAAAATATATATATATATATATATATATATATATATATATATATATATATATATATATATATATATATATATATATATTTATACCACGTGTCCCAAAATGAAGGCGCCAACATTGCTATCTCAGTTAATATAGGAGATAGAAAAAGGTTGAATAGAAAATTTTTTAGACAATTCCTGGCTGACTATATACTTCCTTTATTTTGATATATGTATCTTCATTCGTTTTCGAGATTAAAATTTAAAACAAAAAATTGACGATATTGTTTTTGCTCCATAAATCAAATATCGTTGTTTTCTGTTGGTGGGGACTTGTACAGGCTGTCCCATTTTCGATGTCCTTACGGGGTAACTCGGTTATTTTTAAAGATAGAGATTTGCGGTTTTCGCGAACGTTGGCTACTTTTTTGTGAATTTCACGATACCGCAAACAAAATTTTCATAGCTTGCTTCGTTTTTGAGATACAGGGCGAAGTTGAAAATATTGCATGTTGGCCCCCGCCTTGTATCACAGCTATCTTTCAACTTATAGGAAAAGTAAGAACTGTGTTTTATACACTTTTTTACGTAGAATCCAGTGGCGTAGTGAGATTTTTGAAATGAGCTGTCATTGTTCAGATATAACCCAAAGTTATATTTTTTTAAATGGGACACTCTATATATTTTTCCATATTCAAAACATAAATGCTTTGAGCTCTTTAAAAATATATAATACTTTTATAATATTTCAAGTATTAGCCCTGTATTTAGATAAATTTCATTTTTGTTATTGCAAGTCAAGACAAATATCACTTTAGTAGAACGTTTAGCGCAATAAACAAATATCACTCTCATTTATATATGGTAGCATGGAAAGTATTCATTAAAAAAATATTATTTAATATAAGTTACTAAACAAAGATTAATTTAAAAATTATTATAACAGAAATTAAAACTTATATGAAACACTGCTACAAAACAAAGCTCTATTATTTTTCGGTTGAAAATATTTTATGAATATTGTTCAAATTGCTGTCCATTCTGTTGTAGACACAACCGACATCTTCTGAGGATAGCGTCAATCGACCGCAGTAACAACAAAGGTCATATGCGTAAGAATTCGAAAGCTTCTCTCGTGGCATTCATGAGAGCATCTCGATTTTCTTGCCGCGTGTGGTTTATTTTATTTTTCATAAAGCCCCATATGAAAAAATCTAATATCGATAAGTCAGGGGACCTTGGTGGCCAGTTAATGGGACCATTATTACCAATCCACTGGTTTTGGAATCTTTCATTAAGAAAAGCCCTAACGGGACCTGCGTTATGACAAGGTGCGCCATCTTGTTGGAAATAACTGTGTCCGTATTGAGCCAACGGAATTTCGTCAAGTAGTTCACAAAGACAATCATCCAAAATTTCCAAAATGCGGTATGCCAATCTTCCTCCAAAAACGAAACAAGATACATTGAAGCCGCGAATCTGCCTTGCTGTTGACGAGCCACCGTAACGTGCTCATTTTCATTTGACCAATAACGATGATTATTTCGATTAAAAATGCCAGCGCTACTTATATAGCTTTCATTCTCCCGTCTTTTGTATATACCAACTACAAAACTCAATGCGCTTCTCAGCATCACCTGGGTGCAGATGATGTATAGTTTGAGGTATGTAGGGGGTATATTTATGCATTTTCAATATCTTCGAAACTCTTGTCTTTGGAATGCCAATCGAATCTTCAATTTCTCTGCAAGAAGTATTTTTGTTCTCTTCTACCTTTGCGAGGACACTAATTTCAACATCTTCAGCATTTTCTTTCCTATAACTTTTTGGTCTAGGCTTTTCAAAAGATCCAAAATTTTCCAAATTTCTTTTTAGTCTGCCAAATATTCTCCTACTCGGTTGTCTCCTTTCAGGAAACCTAAATTTCCTATCTTATTATCTTACTGACACCCAGTAAATGGGTAATTGTAAATACCTTTCAACATAGATGTCCATCGCTTGATTTGGATTGAAACCTACTTGGTAATATATCCCAACCATATATAATTTTTCGTAATTTTGATATCTTGGATTATCATTCGCCATTGTGAGAAAAATTTGTTAACTTTGACAGGTAGGTGATAGGACCTATATACATTCTGCACTTGCTCTTTTTCCATAGCTACCTACTAATTAGGTCCACAGCGTTTATGGTCGATAAAGAGTGTTTCATAAGAGTTTAAATTTATTGTTTTGTCAAATTATTTAGTGACCCATACTGAATAATATTTTTTTAATGAATAGGTACTTTCCATGCTACCATATACGAATGAGAGTGATATTTGTTTATTGCGCTAAACGTTCTACTAAAGTGATATTTGTCTTGACTTGCTATAACAAAAATGAAATTTATCTAAATACAGGGCTAATACTTGAAATATTATATAAGTATTATATATTTTTAAAAAGCTCAAAGCATTTATGTTTTGAATATTGAAAAATATACAGAGTGTCCCATTTAAAAAAATATAACTTTGTGTTATATCTGAACAATGATAGCTCATTTCAAAAATCTCACTACGCCACTGGATTCTACGTAAAAAAGTATATAAAACACAGTTTTTACTTTTCCTATAAGTTGAAAGATAGCTGTGATACAAGGCGGGGGCCAAAATGCAATATTTTCAACTTCGCCCTGTATCTCAAAAACGAAGCAAGCTATGAAAATTTTGTTTACGGTATCGTGAGTTTCACAAAAAAGTAGCCAACGTTCGCGGAAACCGCAAATCTCTATCTTTAAAAATAAGCGAGTTACCCTGTAAGGACATCGAAAATGGGACAGCCTGTACATTGTACAGGCACTTTTCGATTGCAATTCGACTTATGATATTTTGTGCCCTCTATCTTTATCTGTTTTTCAGATTTTAATAACAGCTTTTGTGTCTCATATGGCTTTTCAATATGTCACTTGCTAGAGAAACTTTTCGTTCCAATAAAGTTATTCAAAGGAAATCAATTTGAATATGAAAGAAGTAATCATAGTAGGTTATCAAAAATAATAAAAAAAAATTTATGACTCCCAGCTTTTCCTCAACTCCACTTTGAAATTCTAGAAAGGATTTTTTTAGAAGTGATTATTTATTATGATTAGCAAACCCTTTTCCTGCAAGCAAAATCATAGAATACCTTCAATAAAATATCTCCGTTATAAATAGGAGATACTATGCCATTCTTTCTCGGAAATTATTAGAATAATTTATTCAAAACTTATAATAATTTATTCGAAAGGCATACTTAGCTCAAACAAATTTAGCTTGTTTCTTCATTCTTTGCATGGATTACTAATTCTGAAATGATAAATGCATAGACACAAAGTCATGTACAAAGATTCTCGACCAAAACGGATAACTTTTCCATGAAGTGTCATATCATTGAAAAGTCCATGTCAAAGTAGGAACGCCTTGCTACCTCATTTTATTTATTTATTTATTCAAAACAAACGGCAAAGCCAATTTACAATTTAACAGCCTCCAAATAACATCAACAAAAAAGAAAAAAAAACTATACTAAATTGACAAAAATATATGAAAACTCCTAGTTGGCAAAAATATAATTCAAACTGCCTCGAAATGTGTCTTCAGGCAGAAAATGGATATCTGGAATAAATCAACCTCTATCGAATTTGCATCTTTCATAGCTCGTTCAATAGAATTGTTCATACCGTAGTTCGTAGGAATGAAATCTACACTGAACACGTCTCTATTCCTCAGAATTACATGATTAGCATTCAATATTAACCTAGACAATAAATATTCCCAATCAATAAAGTTATTGAGTAATTTGTATATAAACACTATATCGAAATTCTTTCTTCTGGTGGCTAAAGCTTGAATTGATAGGGAACTATATAAAAAATCATAGTCTATTAATTCCTTGTAGATGCTCATTTTGTAGGCAACCCATTTTGAAAATTTGCGCTGAACACATTCCATATTATTACTATTTCATAATATGGCGACCAAACTATAAATAAATATTTCATAATGCTCCCGACATTCGTGAAATAAACCGATTTAAGAACTGAGTTATTGTTGAAATCTTTAAGTTTTCTCGTAATAAACCCCAACATCCTCAAAGCTTTCTGTATTGTAATATTGATATGCTGGATGAAATCTAATTTGTGATCTAGGTGAATTCCCAAATATTCAACAAGTATACTTGAGCTTAATTTAACATTATATAATGTAGAATGGTATTGAACCGGACACTTAATTCTGAAAAATCTCATCACATTGCATTTCTTGATAGGTACTGAAATGCATTTCATTATCGATACACAACTTCGCAACATTGTCCAGATCTTCTTGTAGCAAAATACAGTCTTGCATACACTTTATAGCCTTAAATAACTCTCGTCCTCGAACAACAGGAATAGACAATTCTTAATATATTTCCCTATATCATTTATAAAACATAAAAACAGCATAATAGACAGTTGAGAGCCCTGTCCATCGCCAGAAAGTAGGGGAGACCGGGCACAAAAGTAACATTTTGTACTTTTGCCTTGGTTTCTCGTTAGCTGTTACTATTTCGGTGAAATATATATATAGCCATACATAAACTTCGTTTATGTTCTATACACTAGCATCTTAAATTACCTTATTATTGTGTATTTTGCATGAATCACAGAAACTTTAAAAAAATTTGTCATTTGTTACTTTCGACCACGTTGGCGGGCCGAAAGTAACACGTTGTGGGTCGAAAGTAACAGGGCAAAGGGGTTTGTAATGACATATTTAATCAAACAAATATTTATTGGAAAATTCAGTGTCAGTTTTCTCTATTCAGAGTCGCAATTATGGCACACATAACTCATTGACGCATTCAGTACCTATGAGACCACATTTTGCATTCGAAACAATGTAAACTTTGCTCATTCAGTCGACTATTGCTAAAATTTTCTAAACAAACGAGGTAAAAGCAATCTTCGTCGCCTAATTTATTTTCCTTGTCTACAACTGCCCTAGTATTTCTAGCTTAAATTTTTTTATATATCTATGCAATGTAACATGGCAGACATAATTTTTACACCATCATTAAAATGCTCTTCAGCCGCTTTTCGATAGACTTCCATGTTAGTTGTTATTCGTGCGGTGGTTATTATGCGTTGTCGCGGCATTTTGATGAAATAAACACACACACATAAAAAGTTTACTTAGAGTAAATTAATATGGGGACAAAAGTAACATGTTACTTATGTACCCATAGGGCTGCGTTACTTTTGTACCATACAGCATTTTTGTTAGAACATGAAAGATAGCCTTGAAACGGAACATGCTAGACAAAAACGAATTTAAGCTCTGTAAAATCAATCTAATCGAGTATCATTAAGCAAATATTCAGATTAATATCATCCCTTTAATACTGCATAAACATTAAATAAGTAAACGTAAAAAATTTTACCTTTGATTTGTGAAATCACGTAGCGTCCTCTCACACGATCTAACAGTGCGTGGCGCGAGCGGCGATTGAATGCAACTGAAGGTGGCGCCACTGGCTATCACCTGACAGCAGCTAAGTGGTGTTTTGACAATTCTTTAAACCTACAGAGCATTTGTTACTTTCGACCCGCCGTTACTTTTGTACCCGGTCTCCCCTACTCAACCCGGCGATTATATCATCCCCAAGCTTAACCTTTAGAGTACACCCACGCAAATATCAGCCAGCCAATCCAACAATGAAGGTCCCACACCAAAGCTTTTTACTTTCTCAATCAGCAGCCAATATGGTACCATGTCAAAAGTTTTTCGAAAATCAGTATAAATGCTATCAACTTGAAATTTTTCTATTGTAGCGTTTGAAATTATATCTTTATACGATACCTGGTTAGTTGTAACACTCCTCTTACTAATGAATCCATGTTGTTCAGTTATGAAAAAGGAAGGATAAATCTTGAGATAGAGTAACTTATCGAATAATTTTGGTATATGGGAGTATTTCAAAATAGGCCTGTAGTTTCTTACATCCTTTACATCGCCGGATTTATGTTTAGGAACAATAAAAATTATTTTTCCATACTTTAGGATAAATTCCGCTTTGTATTGAGATATTGAATATGGCACCAGCACAGCGCTTCAAAAATATATCGACATTAACATCAAAAACTATGTATATCGGCTCTATAGACGAATTGGTATTGATAATTATTGCATCTCTGTTGTATCGACTCAAAACTTGAACTTCACTCTCTGACAAAATAAACCTGACCTGCCCTGTGACCCCCATGCAAAGTTTCTTAGAGTTATTCTTGATCCTGGGCTTGCTTGGGAGGAGCATGTTATCCAGCTGAGTGGAAGATTATCAAAAATTATTTACCGTATAAGGCACTTTCTCATAATGTGTATCTCCCTACTCTTATGTTTCCCTATCATGCCTACTTCTCATCTCAAATGTCCAATGCAGTTTTAAGGTGGGGCCATAGTTCTCATGTAAGGAAAATTTCCAGTCTCCAGAGGAGATATGTGTCGCATCGCAAGGACATACTCTTTGATTTTCACACAGAGAACAAGAAGGGCTACTGATTACTTCTGCATTATATTCTTCAATGTCCTACCACATCACATTAGGGTGCTAGAGTTCAAGTAGTATATTTCCCAAATAAAATATTATTTCATTAATAAAGCCTTTCATTCATTTGAGGACTCTCCAAATTAGTTTTTTTGACATGAAATAATATTAAAACTATGTATGCATGTAATAACTGTATGATACTGTAGTTCTCTACTGTGTACTTATGATGTAGAGAGATTTTAACCAATATTTCAATTATAATAGTTAGTAGTTTATTGGGACATAGGGCTCGGTAACCCAGCGGTACGGAAGGTTTATTATTTGTATACCGAGGATCGTGGGTTCGAGTCCCAATTTGCTCTTGGGTGTTGTTTATTTTCCGTGATATTTTGTGGCTCAAAAATTTATATACCTATACATATATTGTGTTAAAATAAAGATTCCAGCCTATTTGTCCTTCGCAACCGGCATTGAACTGTAGGTTCCTTGTGATAAAAAAAAATTTTTGAACGAATATTCTGATATTTTCCCTATATTAAAATGGAAGTTATTCTGTTATGTTTCCTGAATCACTGTAAGAAATAACTCTCATGACTTATTCTTGTTATAAAATAACAGTTATAACAAGCAATTGGAATTTCACTTCAGAAATTGTTGACTATATAGTAGGTAAAATGATATAAACAAATAAATATACACAAATATAAATATAAACTCATTTTCTAATTATGAAGATATGTAGGTCAGCATCTAAAATATTTGACTATTTAGGTTAAGTTCTTTACTATTTCAAATGAATGTTAAGCATAACATATATTTTTGTGTTATGTTCTTGTGTAACTTCTAGAATATTTCTGGCTACGTAACTATCGAACTTCATTAAGTTTTTAATTAGGTTTATCATATTATAATATAGATGGAATGATTGAGAATCCAATAAATATAACAAAACATTTATAGAAACAAGTGATCTGATAGGGAAGATCTGTTGACCAACAGGCAAAATATTAAGCTACAGGCTTAGCTCTTTACTATTTCAATGAATTGTTATTTATTATTTTTAAAGTCAAATTAGTTGAGGAGAAAATGATTCTTAAAAACTTACCATTTGTGTAGGTGTTTTCGGTTTTCTATTGATATCTGGAATTTTTTGACACACTGAAAAAAGAAAAGATTAAGAGGTTATGAATTGTTCAAAAAAATTGATGGAAAATTATTCATATAATTTACGCCTTATGCAAGTTAAGTACTAGGTTATCGATGAGAAAATTTTGATACAATTGAAGAGAGATATTATAAAGCGATAACTCAAACACAAAGAAAAGCTAAACAAACCGCTATGGTCTCTAGACTATTGAACAGAAGGTCTACACAGACGTTACCGCGTTCGAATTCCGAGTAAGATACGTATGCAAAAAATGTCGCGAGATTACTTTTTCATTGACTTGCGTGGTGTTCCTGTTTTGTCGATTTTTGGGAGTCCGTAAAGATGAGATGTCTTGCTGTGCTATGCTGCAAACCACAAAATAGGCCAAAGAGCAGCTCAGGGAATTTGCCAAGAAGTATTCTACTTTTTCATTGCAGGCCATCTAGCTCCCACAAGAAAGAACAGCATCATTCATCAAGAACTCCAGTAATTTTGTAGAAATTATGAAGTACTTTATACTAGGACCTAACGATCAACCAATCAGCTTCGATGTAGATAACATATGCCTAAACATCCCCCTACAAGAATCCCTGGACATCATCAGGTCAAAATAACAGCAAGACGAGACATTGGAAGAATCAGTAGAACGAATATTTGACCGGTCACGATGTTGTATTTATAACTCTTACCTTCAAATAAAAAACAAATTCCATTCCCAAGATGATGGAGTACCAATTATTAAAATATTTTAAGACGTTCTATTTCAAACTGTTTGAATTACTGTGAATTCTTTTCGGTTTTCATTTGATTCAAATTGTTTGAACAGGTTGGGACATACAGCTTTTTCATAATCAAGATTACTGCTATAACATTGCTAGAAGTAAGAGTTATTTCGGTGTAGACTCCTGATAATTTCAATTCCCTATGATTTTTCAAAAGGGAACAACTCGTTTTTGTCAGTATTATATTGAATACTACTGATGTTTTAACACTCCCTGAAATTTAAAGTTTTCTTTGACTTAATGCACTGATATACGAACTCACCAATTCCTTGGAGCTCAATCAGTTTTTTAGATTACATGGCACAACTGTTTAACTTATATTGATTATGATGCACTTTATATTGTTCATATTGGTAGAAACATCGATACCACATTGGATAAACATTAAAAACAATCATTCCAAGTAAGAACGTCACTGAAATTTAGAAGATTGCATGAAAACCAGTTATTTTCCTAATTTAGATAATCCAGAGATATTGATTTTACCGAACAAAGGAAACAGAATGGATATTTTAGAAGCTTTAGAGATTACGTCTATCAGCTGCAAGAACACACCCATGACTAATGATCAAATAAATCTTGGGATATCCGAACTCATTGCAACAGTAGTATAGATTTTTAAGTTTTTAATTGAGCAAAAAATTTAATGAAATTTGGTCAATAACCTGGAACTTATGTCAAGTAAATAAATCAATTTTAGCGGAACTAAGCAAAGTGTTTTAATCCAGTTAATTTATAATTTTACTTACAAGTATTTCGACTTATTGGTAAAGAACCTATTTAAATGTTTAGGCACGCTCATTAGTTATTGATAGGTACATCTCCAAATTAAATAAATAATTGGATAAAAATGCTGTATAACACCACCATTCCTCACAGACAAGTTTAAATAAGAAAACCGCGCTGATTGGTCAAGTCTTTTTCGAGTTCAGAAGTTCAAAAATTTGGATTTTTGAAAATTAGCCATATCTTTTTCATCATGAAAATTTTGAATTTTTTAGAAAATACTTTTTTTAGTTTTGTTCAATCCTCTACTGAAAACCAACATGTCGAATTAATTTAGATTTTGAGATATAACACAAACTTGATATTTTTCTTATGGAAAATGCCATTGTTTGTTTTTTTCGTGAAATCTTCATGAAATTTCCATATAAATGATGTATCACACGCATGATTTCGATTATTAGTTTTTTCAATATTTTTTTTGAAGTTAACATAGTTGGCTGCGACTTTGACATCAGAAATATATTATTTTTTTTAATCAAGTAGGACATGCCTTCAAAACTACTTTTAAAACTTAGTTTCATCAGAGTGAGCTTTGACTGAAACAAAAAGCCTTTCTGTGTATCAACCTACAGATATTGGCATGGTAACCGAGAATTACTTACTGTTGTCATTTTCGAGCAAAAATTTATTAAAATGTTTCAACATTTCAAAAAGTATGATATGCTTAAGTGTCTTATAGAGGCAAATGAAAATATAGCTTCACCATTACGAATGTATCAGGAGCGATATCCAGTGAGGAGGCAACAGTCGGGTAAAATATTTAGCCGACTGAAGCAAAACCTTTTATCACACGGTTAACTTGAGAAGCCAAGAGCAAAAACCTATAGACATCTAAAGAATTAGATTAGTTGACAGAAATAAGATTTTGCAGAATCCCTCTTCCTGTTGTTATAGCTTCTTTATTATTCCGTTCCATTGTTCATTTCTCCCAAAACTGTCAATTGCTCTTATTCTTTGTATATCATTAGATTTCTATAGGTAATTGAATTTGATATGATATGATGGTTGCTTCCTCTTTGAATATCCCTCAAGGTAAATTCGCAATGATAAAGCTATATTTTTATTAGCCTCTATAAGACATTCGAGCATATCATACTTTTCGAAATGTTGAAACTCAAATTTTTGCTCGAGAATGACAACAGTAAGTAATTCTTTTTTACCATGCCAATATTAGTAGGTTGATATACCCTAGGACTGTTTATTTTTTTCGAAGCTCACTCTGATAGCACTGAGTTTTCCAAAGCAGTTTTGAAGGCATGTCCTACTTGATTTGAAAAAATGATATCTTTCAGTGTTACACCAATTTCAAAGTCTCAGCCAACTATGTAATTTTGAAAAAAGTGAAATATTGAAAAAACTGATAATCAAAACCATGCGTGTCATTCTGCAGGAAATTTCATGTATATTTCAAGAAAAAAAGGAAATATGGCATGTTCCATAAGAAAAATGTCAAATTTGTGTTACATCTCGAAAACTAAATTTAATTTGACATATTGGCTTTCAGTGTTTGGTATTGAAAAAAAACTAAAAAACAGTCCAGTTGGAAAAATTGAAAATTTTGATAACAAAAAAAATATGGCGACTTTTTGAAAATGGAAATATTAACAAAAACGACTTGACGTATCAAGAAGCGTGTTTAAATTTTGGATTGATTGGGCCGATACTTGGTGTAAATTAATAAACATATTAAAACAATGGTTAAAAATAACAATTTACACTTTTATTATAAGAAATAACGCATGACGCACGTTTCGGTGGAACTTCACCTTCTTCAGATGCTAATGGCAAACTAACTATGATTTTCTGTTATATCGAAAACAAGAAATGACAAATTATGTAGAAGGGATAAATACAAAGATGGTTACCAATAATTATTAGAAAAGGAAAAACCAATTCTGAACTGCTAGTCAGGTAGTTCGGTAATTTTGAAAAGATTAAGAAGGGGGCTTGAAGTATGATCGATTTGGCTATTCAATAGGAGACCGGAATGCTTGTATTTATTTATCTGTAATGATTCTAAAAAATTAAGTTTAATTCCTTTACTTTCAGTATTTAATATTTTAAAATCGAAATTGAATGTGTGATTTTCTTGGATTAAATGGTTTGCATAATGTGAATCCGACTTCTGATTAACAAAGCTACGTTTGTGTTCTGAAATTCTAGTTTGAAAACTTCTTAAAATTCTACAAATCTTAAAATTATCACAATAGACATAATTAATTTTATAAACTCCCGATTTATTATCTTTATGAACTTTGGATTTATTATTTTTTATATGATTTCCTAAATTATTACCGGTACGATAAGCAATGTTAATGTTGTCCTTAGATAAGAGAGATTTAAGTTTTTTACTTGAATTTCCGATGAAAGTGAGGCTGTTGTATTTGATATTATTTTTAGTAAGGGGGTACACCTGGTTAATCGCATTTTTGAAAAACTTTTTATCTATCATATTGTCTATAATATTGGGATCATAATTATTATTTACGGCAATTTGTTTAATTATATTTTTCTCGATGTTAAAATTGGCATTTGAAAGTGGAATATTTACTAAACGATGTAAAATACTATTGAAAGCTGCCATTTTGTGTTGGAAAGGATGTAGGGAAGTACTATGTATGACGCTATCAGTGTGCGATGGTTTGCGAAAAATTGAAAAATTATGTTTGTTATCCACTTTTGTTATTTTCAAATCCAAATAGTTAATCCAGTTATCTTTTTCCATCTCTAAAGTGAATTTTATATTAGGGTGTAAAGTATTAATGAATGTTTGAAAGCAGTCTAGTTGTCTAAGAGTACCAGTGAAACAACAAATAATATCATCCACATATCTAAACCAATAAACGAATTTTCGACTAACAGGATGATTATGAATTAACTTTTCCAAATTATCCATGAATACTTTAGATTTTTTGAACTCCGGTAATTATAAGTTACTAAAACATGATCCAACCAGTAAATTTCAGAAAAATTTAAAATTAGCTATCGATAACATTAACATCCTTATACAAAATAAAGACAAGTATAAACTCATTGTTTCAAATCCTTTGGTACCACAACTTTACTCTTTAATTAAATTACACAAACCAGGCTATCCAATCAGACCAGTAGTGTCATTCACTACAGCACCTTCAGTGTTTTTGTCGCAGTTTCTGATAGAAATAATTCAAAATTATTGTAAATTTCAGCCTAAATTCTCTATCAAAAACTCTTACGATTTAGTCAATAAATTTGAAAATATTCAATTGCCACTTAATTCTAAATTTATGTCCTGGGATGTAGTTAATCTTTTTTCAAGTATACCACCCAACGTACCTTTAACCCTAATAGAAAAGTTACTTAATAGCAATCTTGTTAATCCTCTCATAAAATCAGATATATTGTCACTTTTGGAATTATGCCTGGAACAGAATTATTTTAGTTTCAATGATAAGATTTACAGCAGAACTGAAGGCTTAATTATGGGAAACCCGCTAAGCCCTTTGTTGGCTGAAGTATTCATGGATAATTTGGAACAGTTAATTCATAATCATCCTGTTAGTCGACAATTCGTTTAGTGGTTCAGATATGTGGATGATATTATTTGTTGTTTCACTGGTACTCTTAGACAACTAGACTGCTTTCAAACATTCATTAATACTTTACACCCTAATATAAAATTCACTTTAGAGATGGAAAAAGATAACTCGATTAACTATTTGGATTTGAAAATAACAAAAGTAGATAACAAACATAATTCTTCAATATATCCTTTCCAACACAAAATGGCAGCTTTCAATAGTATGGTACATCGTTTAGTAAATATTCCACTTTCAAATGCCAATTTTAACATCGAGAAAAATATAATTAAACAAATTGCCGTAAATAATAATTATGATCCCAATATTATAGACAATATGATAGATAAAAAGTTTTTCAAAAATGCGATTAACCAGGTGTATCCCCTTACTAAAAATAATATCAAATACAACAGCCTCACTTTCATCGGAAATTCAAGTAAAAAACTTAAATCTCTCTTATCTAAGGACAACATTAACATTGCTTATCGTACCGGTAATAATTTAGGAAATCATATAAAAAATAATAAATCCAAAGTTCATAAAGATAATAAATCGGGATTTTATAAAATTAATTGTGGCGATTGTGATAAGTTTTACATTGGTAGAACTTTCAGAAGTTTTCAAACTAGAATTTCAGAACACAAACGTAGCTTTGTTAATCAGAAGTCGGATTCACATTATGCAAACCATTTAATCCAAGAAAATCACACATTCAATTTCGATTTTAAAATATTAAATACTGAAAGTAAAGGAATTAAACTTAATTTTTTAGAATCATTACAGATAAATAAATACAAGCATTCCGGTCTCCTATTGAATAGCCAAATCGATCATACTTCAAGCCCCCTTCTTAATCTTTTCAAAATTACCGAACTACCTGACTAGCAGTTCAGAATTGGTTTTTCCTTTTCTAATAATTATTTGTAACCATCTTTGTATTTACCCCTTCTACATAATTTGTCATTTCTTGTTTTCGATATAACAGAGAATCATAGTTAGTTTGCCATTAGCATCTGAAGAAGGTGAAGTTCCACCGAAACGTGCGTCATGCGTTATTTCTTATAATAAAAGTGTAAATTGTTATTTTTAACCATTGTTTTAATAAGCGTGTTTAATGTTTAAACTTGTTTGAACTATCTATGCTAGAAGTACCCTAAACCCCCAAATCCCATCGAAATTAGCCCATCCTGTACATAGCCAATATCTAAACCATATCATATTATAATATGTATAATGAACCAGTACTACGTAAGGATTCGTTCTATTATATTGTGCGCAGAGAATTAGAGGACCAATTTTACCACCTTACCAAGTACTTCTGTCGCCTGATGGAGAAAACTTCTTTGGCAACATGACTGAACAACTAACAATTGAATCAATGAATTATAATCGAAATAACATTTGAACCATAGGCAGAAAATTTCAAGAAAAAATAAATTTTCTAACTCAAATATAACTTTTATGGACAAAAACTCGGTTGTCCATTAGATCTATTCCAATACTTGCACAGTATACTGTTGCCTACATTTTGGATACAAAACACTCCAAACTCAAGTTAAAACCTCAATTTGTATAAAAATTTGTGAAATATGTATTATTGTCTACAGACAAAACTGAACTTGATGAGTTATTTGGGGTTTTCAACAACAAATATTTGGATAAAACATTAACTTTCACTATAGAAACGGAGCACAATGAACAACCACACCATTGAGTACAATTTCAGCACATAAAAAGAAACAACTGTCAAAAAATCAAAATAGATATATACAAGAAACTCACAGAATTAGGAAGAATAATATCTGCAATCACAAAATGTTCATGAAAGTAAATACATTGAGACAGATGAAATATGGAATAATTAAACTATTCATCTTACATTGCAAAAAATATAGAGGAACAATTTCAGAGGAATTATATTATAGTAAAGTAGCGAAAAAAAGTTTACACCCAACCGATAACTAACAAAGGATGAATAAAAATAACAATCCGTACCAATGAATTGACACGACAGCTCAAACAAGAAAATATAATAGTAGCCACCACCTAGTCTTGCAATACATCCATAGGCCAAGCTACAGAGATTTGTAGGGAGCATTTTGTGTAAAAAGTGTTAGAAGAAAACCAGCTGCGCCATTGTTTGTAAAATAGTTCCATATGATATAGTGATATGTTTTTCGCTCGACTTTATTATTTATAACTTTGTTATTAACAATTTTATGCAGAAAATCGCGTTTTTTCTAGTTTTTTGCTTATAAAGTTGAAACTATCACAGTAATCGTGATGGCGTCCACAGACTAATTGTAGGAAATGAAAAGACAAAGAAAATTAGGTCGGACGACTCGATCAGGCCCTTAGTTTAAGAGAAAGTCGGAAAAAACTAGCCAAAATGCAGTTTTTTCAAAAACTTTTAACTCGGTTATTTTTTGAGTTGTACCGTAGATCCTCCGGCCAGTATTAGTTATTGATATAGGCTTCATTAGTGCGAAGATCAGGAACTGTCCGATGCATAGTTTTTGATATGTGGCCATTTGATTATGTTACTATGTAATTTTCCAGCAGACCTGAATGCGACAGGTATGGTCCGATTTCAATTTACAAAAAAGATTTTGAAATTAGAATTCTCATAGTTCAAAACGTTCATCTTGGTTTTACATGAAAACGCTGAGAAATATGTTAAAAATAAAGCTGAACATGACGAAAAACGGCCGAGCGCGTAAGAGTAGTTGAAGAGAGGGGGTAGAGCAGCAGGCAAGGAGAAGTATGACATTGGAAAGCGTTGGTATTTTCAACATGACAGTAATTTCTAAACGTTGTCAGATAATAATTGTAAACCCCCACTCTTCAACTACTCTCACGCGCTCGGCCGTTTTTTGTCATGTTCAGCTTTA
>JARQZK010001721.1:25000-37756 GCA_030704885.1 Cynegetis impunctata | reverse complement strand
ATATATAAATCTGAGAGGAGATATGAAATCAGTCAGAAATTGTCTAAAACATTTGTTCTATTTCCTGCATTAACCGAGATAGCAATGTTGGTGCCTTAATTTTGGGACATATGGTATATGTATATATATATATATATATATATATATATATATATATATATATATATATATATATATATGTATCATACATCAAGAAAATTTTTTGAAAATCATTTTTTAGAAGATCTATAATAGATAAAAAAGTGCAACCGCACCTGGCTGTTGACTTTCGATACGCTGCAATAGTCTATTACTTTTGTGGAAAATATGACTAAAAACTAGAAGACATACGTTTGAATAAAATTTATTCAAAAACTTGTAATAACGAAGTGTTTATCAGAAAATTGATATTTAAACTTTAACTAAAAATGTTAAATTTGCTCCCTTTATTATTTATTTCAATTCCAGATTATAAACACAATGATATTATTATTTATAAAATTTGTATAAATTTTAATCAATTGTCCATTTCATAATCATATGCAATCTATAATAATACACTGATATTATACTCATGTACTTAATATATATAGAGTATCCCACTAAAATTTACAAACACAGGTACTTACCAAACTACATCATCATTATCCTCAACTTTTACTGAATCACTTTGTCAATTCATTCTGTATTAATAAAATAACGAAGTTTGAGAGTAATTAAATGAACAAAAGAAGTTATGAGTATTAAGACTTGCATGGCTTGCTGAACTCATACGTATATACGAATACAGCTGACGCACACGCCAAAAAATGTTGTCGTGATATTAGTGTCGGTCACAGTTTTTGATCTAGCTTTTAATCGCCAAGTGTTTCAAGTATAACGTAAATTGAGGAACTTCGCAGAGTGTATCTATTATGCCAGAGTTTTTTCCGGTCAACAGTTCTCGAATAATTATCCTTCCCTGCGTCGATCTGTCGAGTAATCCCGGAATGCGGAACTGAGCGCGGGACATTTAATTTTTTGCTAAATATCGAGTAGTCCTGCTAAAATCAGGACGTCTGGCAACGCTGTCCCTGAAACTATCTTTTTGAGTGTTGATTATAATTTTTTATAATTAAATGTCCTTCTTGTAGAAAAGGCTTCGCACGAAAAGAGCAGATTTTCGCAACGAATGTCATATTTAATAAGAACCTCGAGATATTTGAATGGAATTTTATCGAATATGTTACACAAAGATAACAATCTGTGTTTCATACATTTCAAAAGAAAATTAATCTGATCGTTAACTGAAGAATTCAATTAAGAATATTGGAGAAAAAATGTTGTCATTATAAAAGAATACCTCTTCGACGATGACATCAAGTGTATGTCTGGAATATTTTGACAAACTAAATTCCTTCTGGATGATTAGTTTGGAACCAAGAGTGCGTAACGTTATCGTCATTTCATATTTACAAAGGCTCTAGGAATTCCAGATGTTTTTGAGGGACACTTATATTTCTCCAAACATCGACCCTCTTTACTGTCACTTTATCTTCGTATGCGTCATTGTGCGCGCTACGCAGAGTTGGTAGATAAGACCGCTCGGTTATAATGGAGGAAGAAAAGCTTGGAATACTTGTAAGGATATATCTGACGTAGGTAGGTTAAAATATATGTTATGATGAAATTTTTGATTAATCATGGACAATATAACAGAATTCTAGCAAGAACATACTGAAAGTTATAAGCTGATTAAACGTTTTCGTTATTTGATAAGTGAAAATTGTTATGTTTCAGTTTTGTCCTTTTATGATTTTATGATGATGTCTTCATTTGTAGTAACAGGTAACAATTAGGTAAATATCGTTTCGCTCTTAGTTTTGACCCATAATCCGTGTTAACTCTAATTTGTTCACTTACATGAACGTTTATAAAAGTATATGATAGCAAAAATGTTTAATAAGTAAGTAACATATTGCAAGTGAGGGGGGGGGTCCTGTGGCTGTGTTTGAAGTGAAAAATTTCTCATGTAAATCACATTCTGAAACATATTAAACTCAAATTAGATGGAAATTTTACATTATTTTTCATATCTCTATTAGGGACAAGATGTTATATGTTTGAACGATAGTTTTCAATAAAATTTAAACTTAAATTTGGATCAGAAAATATTTAGTGGAATATCCTAAAAATGTATGAGATAAAATAAATGTTTGAAAAGCAATTTTTTTTATATATAAATAATGACTATACGGCGTTGACTATTGTGCATAGATTTTGTCCATCTAATAATTATGTCCTATATTCAAATAACGCTTTTAAGCGAATGAGTGTCCAGCGACAAATTTGACACAATGCTTAACACTTATTCATGTTCACATAAATTCCTGATCGATTTCTCTGACACTACACTATTTCGAATGGTTTCAGTGTTATTAGCCTCCTAACAAGTCTGTTGTTATCCGATAGAGAATTTCTAGTATTTCGTAATGTTTTCCTGCAAATCACTAAATTGCATCTTCAACCAGTGGTTCTTTCAAGTTGCGATTTTCATCTTTATTGCGGGTGTTTTTACCATGGTGCATTGATAATTTGCAAGTTTGAATAAATTTGATGTTGGTTTTCTTGGCGCATCTTCAAAGTTTGATGCTAAAAGTCCATATTAGTTTCAAAATATTCATTTACAAAAGCAGTTTGTTGTTGGTTGGTACCTCAAAGTAACGCCCGACGAGCTAATACATTTGTCTGAATTTGAGGTTTAGTAGCTTAAGTTTTTTATTTCACGTGTATTTTCCAGCGAAGTTACTTGGACTCGTTGCCATAAGAGATTGTTTGATCGTCGATTAACACTAGTGCATAAACATTTTTCCTGTTCGTGAATGTGACGTGAGTTGACTTTGCCTCGTTTACTTTGATGAGCCATTTTTATCCAGTTGGCGATATTGTTGACTGCTGCCTGGTATTTGTTTGTTGTTACCTGAATGTCTCTGTCAGTAGCGAGCAAAACGGCGTCGTCAGCGAATGTTGCTGTCACTACTCCTTCACCTTGTGAAATGTCGTTGGTATACAACAGGTAGAGAACCTTGGGGTAGTCCAGCACAAATATTCTTAAGTTTTGGAAATGATTCAACATGTTTGACTCTGAAGTTGCGATCAGTGTTACAGCTTATATTCCATACCCTCTTGCCACGCTCCATCGAATGCTTGGGCCCCATCCAGAAATGTCGTTGTACAGATCCTTTGTGTTTGAAAGCTTCAGTTACATCAGTGATTCGATGCACTTGGTCCATGGTTGAGTTTTTGTTACGTGTTATGAGTCTCTGAAGAAGGAGCTTCTCAAACAGCTTGAAGGTTATCGGCAACAGGAATATTGGTCGAAATGATGTTGTGCCTTCAGGCACCTCCTCGTTTTGGAAATTATTCTAATAACAAAAAATATTTCATAATTATTTAGTTGTTAAACAAAACTGATAAATTCTTTAAAAACCCGAAACATCTAGAAGTTGTTTTAATCTTGTATAGTAGCCTTGTATATGTTCCTAACATTCATCACTGTAAACTGTATATGTAAGGATGAATGGGAACATTTAGCAACGCATATAGAAGTCCCCACCAGGGGTCTAATCGATATATTCCGGTGTTTCAAATATTTGTTTTATTATTTTTTTGGTTTAGTATATGTATATATATATATATATATATATATATAAAAATATATATATATATATATATATATATATATATAAATATATATAAAAAAAAATATATAAATATATATATATATATATATATATATATATATATATATATATATATATATATATATATATATTCATATAAATTTATTGTTTGTCGCACATTAAAATTTAATCTTAGGGATGTGCAGTCAATGTCAAAAGATGGACATCTTAGTAAAGAATACTTTTCGTTGAAATTTTTTTTTTGTTAATGTTTTATTCAAGAAATTAAAATATTCGAATAAAGGAATCCTAAGAAGTTAATAATAATATTTTTCAAATTACCTGCTTGTAACATACTAATATTTTCACGTACGTTGAGATATAACTATGATTGTGATATTTTCAATTAGGTTTTTCTTGAATTTATTAGCATGTTATGCCCATACTGTTTCATATGAATTAATAGAATGTGGGTTCAACGTCTTGTGTGGTTCTGTATTTGTCCGCATATATTCATATTGCATTTAACATATAGCTTAGCATTAGCATATATTTGTCAGATATTGAACTGGCTGGAAATTGTTTTGCCTGTGTTTGTTTTCTACTTGGGATGGTCATGTAACATCAGCTGGCCATGTATGGGAATAATAGTCATGTAGAGAATCAACGTGACGAAGCTGTCACGTGTGTATAGTATGCTGTCTTGGGTTTCAGAGTTGATGGGTTCGATTCCCAACCTTGGTTGGTATCTACTTCCATGAGTTTTAGTGGTTGAAAATATCGATATGGTGGGTATTATTCTATATTACAATCCTAATGGCCGCTGGGAACCGGTTTTACACTGTAATGTAATTTAGATTAACCATCCAAGCAATTCAGTCCTCGAAAACAACCACCTAAGTACCCTTCTACCTGATTCAAATTTTGACCGCAATTCGTGTGTCTCCAAACAACCACCTAAGTACCCTTCTACCTGCTTCAAATTTTGACCGCAATTCGTGTGTCCCCGTAGAACCACCGAGTTCAAAAAAATGTTATATAATGAATTGATTTTAAATCCTAAAGTTGTGAACTATATCAATTACACAATCTATATTGTAATACTATTGTTTTAGTATGTCTTCAAATTCATTTTTCTGCATGTAAAAATACACAAGATCTTAGTTCAAAATCTTTTTAAATCGGATAGTCTATGGATAACTATAGCCATACTATTGAATCAAGACTATGTGGGTAAGAACGTTGGTGTATGTAATGGCGAAAATTACGGACGCTCTTATGCTGGATGGAAGCCTTTCGGCACGAATGAATAACTATTGTCTGCTGGTCTGGATTGTATTTTCCCAATTTTTCGAAGTACAATGGGTTTGGCCGAAAAATATTAGTGTTTGACATCTGCTAAATTTTTTTTGAGTGAACTCTTGTTGTGCTTGTATTTCGCAGCTTTTCATGCTTCATGTAATTGAACTTTATTGATCAGATAGTTGAATAGCCATATATAATTCTGAAGATATATCGTTAGATATTGAATCATCATACAAAGAATAGATATATATATATATATATATATATATATATATATATATATATATATATATATATATTATATATATTATATATATAATATATATATATATATATATATAATATATATATATATATATATATATATATATTATATATATATATATATATATATATATATATATATATATATATATATATATATATATATATATAATATAATATATATATATAATATATATATATATATATATATATATATATATATATATATATATATATATATAATATATATATATATATATATATATATATATATATATATATATATACTTATATATATATATATATATTTTTTTTTTTTTTAATGTCAATGTCAAATGTCAAATTCTGTAAGTTGACCCGTGATATATATATATATATATATATAAATATAAATATAAATATATATATATATATATATATATATATATATATATATATATATATCACGGTTCAACACAGAATTTGACATTTGGCATTGACATTAAGATATGAAATTTCGGTAGATTAGATCAAAGTTGAACCAAAAAAAATTATTGACAGGAAAAAGTTTGCTTTTGTATCCAGGAGAACGTTCGAACGATATTTTTTAAAATCTGTGATTTAAATTCTAATTTTGTGATGACACAATACAATTATACTGTATATATCATTTTTATTCATTTTAACTATCAAAATAATTTACAAAAAAATGGAAAATTATTCAAAAGTGCACAGTTTTACTGTTTGTTTTATGTTTATAACTACTCTCTCTCAATAATCCCCAAATGTAGTCTTCCATCATATTTTCATTGTATTGGCCTTGATAACGTTGTTCGAAGTTAATAATATCTTGACGGAAACGTTCTCCTTGCTCTTTTGAGTGCGCCACCATGTTATTTTTTTAATTTGTCTGAATGAATATGCATGCAGCATATGTATTTTTAATAAAATCCTTCAATCTATATACTTGATTTTTTTAACATATTTTCAATTAGCTTTTGGTAGTTTTCAGCTTTGTTGTTTTATGAAAATCCGGAGACTACTGCTTTAAAACTATTCCAACTTGGTTTTTGAAACCTATTAAGTAAGTTTGGAAATTTTTCATCGGCAAAAATCTGTCTAATTTTCGGACCAACAAAAACAACAACTAGCTTCAACCTTTGCTGCATACAACTTCGGAAAAAAATTTTTCGAAAGCAAACATTTTATGGAAAAAAGGTATTTTCTTTTCGTTTTGATGCACAATTAACCGGAGAATCATAGAATAAACTTAAGGACAAAAAACGAAGATTTTTTTGTTCTCGGTATTAGGTCACATTGATTAACAAAATGTAGGTGTCATGCAGATTATTGGCTATTGACGTTTCGACCATTTTGAGACGTTTTTTGATACTTCAAACGTAGATGGTCGACACAATAAAAAAAAATAATAGAACATTTTATACAACACATATTATCACAGACAGCGTGCGGAATTAATTGACCTACCAGCACGGTGCCTTTGTCAATATATTTATTGTATAAAATGTTCAAGTATTTTTATTTTGGTGTGTTGATTATTGAGAATTATTTTCATGACCCCCAAATTGTGTTAATTATTGTGACCTAATACTAAGAACACTACATTGTGAAAAAATATATATAATAGGCCAAAGAAAAAAATATATATACATGAGTATATATATATATATATATATAAATATATATATATATATATATATATATATCTAAATATATATATATATATACATATATATATATATATATATATATATTATATATAATATATATATATATATATATATATATATATATATATATATATATATATATATATATATATATATATATATATATTTACGGCTCATAAACTCCAATATATGTTTTGGGTCGAATGTTAAAATAAACAAGACGTTTTGAACGGACTTTGAACAATTTTAAAATTTTAGATCATAAATATTATTTGTATCCATTATGGTTCACAATTTTATAATAACGATCATTAAATCGGTAGAAAAATGTAATTATACAACTAATAACTAAACAGTAACTAAACTGAATAATATGAATGAAAAGTTTCACTAAGAAATACTTTTGGATCTGCCTCGATGGTTTTTAATGCACTGAACTGCTCTGCAATATTTGAAATCTGAAGCATACAAATTTCTAAATGAAAGGGCCTCGGTTATTATTTGAAACGGCATTTTCGGGAGAGGCGTAAATGTGAATATTTAATTTTTTTGTTATGCAAAATCCCCAGTCGCCTATAAACTAGTTATTATAATTAGAGGGACGAGAGCTGATGCGAGACGCAATTCTAAATGAAAACGAAATAGGGTGAAGCCTCCATAATCACTTCTCGTCAAGCCATATCTCGCACACTCTGCCATCGCCGGAGGGGTCGAATTTAATGAGTTATCGAAGCGTTAAGTATATCTGATACTTTTCCGACAGGAGCTATTAAAATATACAAGGCCAAAACAGCTGCGCGATCAATAATCCATCGGACATTTTGATATACTAAAAAATTAATAGAAACCTTAATAGTAGAACGGATCTAATATCCTCGTCAATAAAATCTAATTCGTTTTTAATGAAACGGATTTTTAAAATCATCAGACCGGTTTTTATAACTCACCCCACTGAATTACGATTCTGGTTTGACAGCGGTAATCGGATTTCAGGCTGTAAATAAATAAATATTAATTTTGGTACCATTGATATTGGCTAATATTCTGGTATATCCCACGTTTGGTATTCGACAAACGGTATATCTGAAACTAGTTCTGAAATATTTAAATATTGTTTTGTTGTTACTATACGTATTGTATGTACAGATTCTCATATATAATACCTTTGTCACTAGGTCAAAATGGTTTAATAAATATCTGAAATTTTTTTTATGATTTTATTGCAAACAATATAAATGAATATATAAATATATATATATATATATATATATATATATATATATATATATATATATATATATATATATATATATATATATAAGGCAATTTTAAGGTCATAAACCTGCATACGGAAGCAGCTGTTTACACGTGTTTCGGACTTTTTGGTCCTCATCAGAACAGCCTAGTCAAGTTATGGTTGAGCAAACTTGGAGATGGAGAAACAAAACAATCGAAATCCCTCATTGGAAAAGACCATCGCACATTTGCAGCTAACAGCTCGTTTTGTTGTTACTATACGAGTACAGATTGAGATTCTCATATATAATACCTTTGTGACTAGGTCAAAATGGTTTAATAAATATCTGAAATTTTTTTTATGATTTCATTACAAACAATATGAATGAATATATATATATATATATATATATATATATATATATATATATATACATACATATATATATATATATATATATATTTATATATATATATATATATATATATATATATATATATATATATATATATATATATATATTTGTATATTTTTTCAACGACTTTCCAAGCAAACATAGGTTTCTGGAGTCTCACTTTCAAAGCCCAGTTATTCTATAACTAACGAATGAAAATTAATATACTGTAGTGGAAAAAACCACATCAAATATTCACATGAAGAACCGAGTTTTTTAATAAGTTGACGCTTCGTCAAGAAATTCGTGACTAGCAAAACTTTGGAAAGATATGAATTTGGTGACGAAATTTATTAATAATATCGGTTTTTCATCCTTAAATGGTCTGCTGATTCTAAAAATAGAATTCGCGTCTGAAGTATATATTTCGTTTTGTATTCGCGTATGTATTTTACGTGAATAATCTTGCTTCGCTTTTATAGTTCATTCCTATAGGAAGGAATAGGAGGCCTGACTCCCGAAGCTTGATTGACAAAGAAAATTTCACCTTAATTCAATACTTCTTTGCAAATTGAGTATGTCGGACCACGTAGTTGATCGGTATTTTCATTGCTTCTTTTCTGGTTAGAGGTGCGTAACTTGGTAGCTCCGAGGGCCGACGTTTTCAAAATCCTAGGCAGCTCAATCTTTCGCTGCTAAAAGTATTGGGATATCAATATGGTTTATTGGTGTGTGATATTATTGAGTTTCTAGTACAGCCGAAACAACTGGCTATAACTACAATCTTTTGAAAAGGTCATCACTTGGTTGTCTTGTTGTCAGTGATATTATGTGTTGCGAAAATTATTTTTATTTTAGTGTTCTGATTATCTACGTTTCACGATTTCATGGAAAAAGTCAGAAAATGGTGACATAGTACCAAGAAAGCTATATTTAAAAAAATATATATAACAGGTCAACGAAAAATCAACCAAAGAAAATATATATATATATATATATATATATATATATATATATATATATATATATATATATATATATATATAAATTTTTGATAGTTATTAGCAATAACTTGGTGAATCTCAAATAAACTCGATTTTATTAAAAAGTTGACGTTTCGCCACGACATACGTGGCTTTTTCAATACTTTTGAAATATTGGAATTTCTTTGACATTTATTGATTTGAAAAAATTTGAATAGGTAAAACAGACTACTATGTTTCATCAAAAATTTTTCGCCTGTGGCCGTTCTCTGTTATTTATTACGTGCTATTCAGTCCAATATTAACATTCAAATCTGTTATTATCAGATGGTAAGGGAAACCACAGAAACCTTTACCCACGTAATGTTCGAAATAGGTTCAAATTATTTTGATTTTGAAAAGTCAAAGAATAGGGTACATTTATTTTTTTTTCAAAATTTTTTTATTACGGCTGTGGCCGTCTTCAGTTATTAATTACGTGCTATTTAGTCCAATATCAACAGTCAAGTCTGTTGATATTAGATGGAAAGGGAACCACAGAAACCTTTACTCACGTAATGTACAAAATAGCTTTAAAATATTTGATTGTTGGATTTGTCTTTAAAAAGACATTACTTGTAATTTTGGAGATCACATGTTCTAAATTATACCTTCTTTTTAGAAAAATTGAAAATTCTAGATGTTTGTTTAAATTTTGTTGAAAAAGATGAGTTGTTATGGTTAGAGTTTGTTTGTTGAATTATTTTACTTTGATTTACGTTGTTTCTTAGAAAATTTAAAGAATCAAATTTGCGTATATTGAACTTAAATGTTTTATATCTGTTCTATCATTTACGACTTTATTTAAAAATTTTGAATATGCAACATTTCTAAAATTTCTCTGCGTTTTTGATCTTTTTCCATTTCTAAAATTTGTGTGCTATCTAGGATTCTCATTATTTTTATGTTTGATTAGTGCTGTGGTTTGTGTTTTGGTATATTTGTGTGCTTTCAATCTTTCTTCTAAATTTTAAAAAGTTTGTCCTATATATGATTTATTACAATTATTACAGGGTATACTATAAACAACATGGGATTTTTGCAGAAGAGGTGTTTATTTGAGATTCACCAAGCCTGTTATTACTAATAATTATCAAAAAGTTAAAAATAGTTCACAGGCAACAACAATTCAAATATATATATATAAATTAAATCAGGTACAAAATATTCAATCTTTTTTTTATTTAACAACCAAAAAGGTACATTTCTTTTGAGAAAGCGTAACATCTGCATGACTACCGGAACAATAGAGCATTAATTTCACTGTTCCAAAAAGATAAAATATCGTAGTCGTCAAAGTGGAGACAAAAGACTCACAAATCATAGAATCTTTTGTGACCCGTAATATTGAACATTCTGTACAAATGGAAACAGAGTCTCTTTGAAAATGTACTTACCAACAACGGAGACTTTCATAGTGTCTAAATCGAATTGTATAGACGAAAGTTTTTGCGAAACCAAATTATAATAATGTGTTTATTATAGTGTATGAGTAAACTATTAGATATAGTGTAATTTATACGATTTATTTATTCATTATATCTACCTTATTCAGGAATATATTGATACAATTTTGTTAAAGTAGCTAATTATTTGGAACAAAATTTTAACGTACTAATAACTGAAACGTAACAATGAGTATAAACATATATTACAAACAATTAACAGCAAGTTGTTGAAATATAAACAAATACATGTCCGTTTAATAAATAAGATATTGAATAAACTGATCCAAACTCGAACAGAAAGTAAGGCGTGTGAACCTTCATGTTGTTTTATGCATTTTAAAAGTAACTTTACATTTTGAAGCTTCGTTCTTGGAGTACAATATCCAAACCCTGAAGTTGTGTACAGGATGGGCAAATTTGGGTATGGGGTATCTCGGTAACTATAGGAGATACAAAAAATGGAGGGCGCATTCTTTTCTCGAAACAAATTCACTGGCAAAAACCAAAATATCCTATCGTCTTTTGTTTTCGAGTTATAAACAAAAGATCGACTTTTGGACTTTAAGACAAGTTTGAATATCATGGTTGTTTGTGAAGTAACGAGATAATAACTTTTACATTCATAAGGGATTTTTTTCTGTTCAATCCAGTGGCGTCGAGAAATTTTGAAAAAAAAGTGCCAATATCATCAGTATAGGATTATACTGATGATGTTGTTTTGACTTCAGTAGTAAGCGACACTCTCTAAAAAGCACGTAGCCAGAGTATCATTACAATGAAAAACGAATCTAATAATTTACCAGCAAAATAAATTTCATTTTATGAACAACAATTATTTTGAGCCTTTAATTAATAATTTGGTGACAACTATATGACAGGTTCTCCTAAAAGGCTTTTCACACAATCATATCAATTCTCATTTTCGTCTCCGTTTTAGTCGAACTGTCGGTTTATTTTATATGTAAAAGGCAAAAACTTACAGCAAAACTGAACAGGCGGGATGGTCAGACCTATTTGTTTCATTGTCGTTCTTATTTTAGTTCGCTAATATCGCGTGGATGTTTACTTGAGGGGGAAATTATATTAAACTATAAAAAAGTATTGTTTCAAAATGAATATAAATTTCAAAGTAGGTATTGATTAATAATATTGAAGTATGTCAAAATGAACTAGAACTGACCACTGAAAGGATAGCGTAACAAGAAATTATCAACAACAGATTATATTCGACTGAAACGGAGATAGAAATGACAATTGGAATGATCGTGTAAAACGCCTTTAAAGTATGTAACTGACCTTTCCAAGTGAAATAAATAAGAAAATTGGCATCCTGAGTATTTGAGGGTGATGGTATATTCGGTCTCAGCAGGTAGCAAATTAAATAAAAAAAATTGTACCCATTTATCTTTAGGTACATTCATCCCAACCAGAGTTTTATGATACACTTTCGTAGAAAGAAGTGATTTTCCGAAACTAGTAGTTTTATATAAATACCTGTATTGGATTGAAATATTTATCATTTATATTAGTTGCGTATTAGTCGATTCAAGTATTTTCTGCAGTCTGCAACGTTGATCTTAAAATTATTTTAAGTGAAAAAGGAAAGCACATAGTACTTATAAATAACTATAAGTATATCTAGTTTTCAAAAAAATTAAAAAGTGCTGAAAAGCGGTGGACGTTTGTAATTAAATAGTCTAGATCTTATTTGCTGTATGGGTGAAGTGGACAATATAACTGTTACAAAGTATCTTAAGGAGCTTTGCTATAACGCA
>JARQZK010001721.1:0-20000 GCA_030704885.1 Cynegetis impunctata | reverse complement strand
AAAAATATTTTAAAAAATCTTGGTCATGTACTTTTCAAATTTTATGGATTCAAAAATAAATCTCAAAAAGTGACACCTTGTGATGATCTTTCATGTCCTGTGACTACAAATATTAACTTTTCGTGAGTTTGTTTTCTGTGACGTTACCATAAATAACCCTTCTGTAAATAACAGTTAAAAGTTGAAACATAACTACCTCAGTTTTAAATAAGATTTTAGATTTTTGCCCAACATTGAATTCAAAATTATTACATCACCTAACTTTAACCGCGTGTAGTGTAAAAAAAATGTACTAGACTATTTTGGCAAGTAACTTTAAAAGATGGCGCGTTTAGTCTGGATTCCAAAATGGTATGCCGCTTACTAATTGCTTCTTATTAATTGAGAAAAAACTTTTTTTTTTAATGAAGCCGGATTTAATACAAGTTCGTTTGAGACGAAGAGTGACGTTATTTGACTAGTGCGAGCGAAACAGATGGTGACGCTACTTTTTTAAGTAGGAGCGAGATAGAAAGTGACGCTACTTTTATCTAAGAGCGAGACGGATTGACCCATCATTTCGTCTGACAGATGGAGACGCCACTCTGGCGAAACAGGGATGCGTTAGGTAAATTGTGCATTACTTCAGTATTTGTATTGACTTCGTACTTACAACTGTGGCTTTGTTTATTGGACTTGATTTGCATTGTGCTTTGAATTTATCTGCACTGTTTCTGACGACCCCGGACTTGTTTTAATCGTAATCCCGTGTTTTATGTAGTCTGTTATCATGCCATCTCGATACACCACACAAGAATACGCCAACATGCATCTCATTTATGGACAATGCTTATGCAACGCCAATGCTGCAGCAAGAATGTATCGTGAGAGATGCCCAAATGCTGAGCGTTATCCCGATCATCGAGTATTTATTAATGTGCATCGGTCATTATCAGAGGGTCGATTCCCTAGTCAAATGGTTAGCGAGGGAAGACCCGTAATGCCCTACGAGGCCGAAGTCCCGCAAGCAGTTGAAGAAGACCCAAGTATCTCAGTACATGGAATTCAATAGAGCATAGGAGCCCCCAAAAGTACTGCATAGCCTATTTAAAAAAAACGAGTTTCACCCATACTATGTAGGTACGAGTACAAAGCCTGCTACCTAGAGACAGTGCAATTTTGTCAAACGATGTTGCAGAAGCACCGAGAGGAGTGGCCTGCACGTTCACCCGATTTAAACCCCATAGATTTCTTTTACTGGGGTACGATGTAGGATATCGTGTACTCTGAACTAATTCAAAATTAAGACGAGCTGCGCCAATGAATATTACGCGATCATTTTTGAAGAAATGTAGAGTTTGCATTGCAGCTGAAGGTAAACAGTTCCAACATTTAATATAAACTTGGTAAATCTGATTTAATAAAAATTATAACTAAAGAAATCCAACAACTGAATTTTATTTCAAAGGCACCTAAAACTAAAAAATAACTTTTTTTCCTCAGCTAAGAAGTATCAATTAGTAAGAGGCATACCATTTTGGAATCCAGACTTAACGCGCCATCTTTTAAAGTTACTTGCCAAAATAGTGTAGTACATTTTTTTTACACTACAAGCGGTTAAAGTTGGGTGATGTAATAATTTTGAATTCAATGTTGGGCAAAAATCTAACATTTTATTTAAAACTGAGGTAGTTATGTTTCAACTTTTAACTGTAATTTACAGAAGGGTTATTCATGGTAACGTCACAGAAAAAAAACTGACGAAAAGTTAATATTTGTAGTCACAGGACTTGAAAGATCATCACAAGGTGTCACTTTTTGAGATTTATTTTTGAATCCATAAAATTTGAAAAGTACATGACCAAGATTTTTTTAAATATTTTTCTAATAACTTTCACGACTTGGCCTATTGCCAGTTTTCGGCTTGACGTTGATTTATGGGACACCCGTATATATATATATATATATATATATATATATATATATATATATATATATACAACTGCATGATATTTAAGAGAAATTTCTTTTGCATATATATATATATATATATATATATATATATATATATATATATATATATATATGCTAAAAAAATTACTCTCAAATATCATGCAATTGTACAAACCTCACCTATGTAAAAGATGAAATTACTTGCACTAGACGAATCGATATTAAATGAAAATAATAGATGGATTCGAAGATCAATAAGATTAACAATCTTCATGCTTGTTGTTCTATGTTTGTAGTTATCAATTTTATAATATTTTTGTAGCTGATTTTTTTATTGGCTTTTTGCATATAGTTATTTTTATGTTGTTTTCTTCATAATTTAATACTGTGACACATTCAACAGCCAAATAAGAGCAAGATCAAATTTTCGGAATATATATATATATATATATATATATATATATATATATATATATATATATAAATATATATATACAGGGTTAGAACTATTTAGAGGGGGACTACAGGAATATCGTAAACCGTTAGAAATACAGGGTGGCTTAAATTACAAAACAGTTGCGTTATTTAGGGATGAGTGTGATGGTGTAAACAGATCCAAAATATCTCCAATGGTTCCCGAGATATTTCAAAAAAACTAAAAATTGAGATTTTCTCCTTTTCTTTGTAACTCATTTGTTTCTGGAGATAACTTCACGAAATTCGGTTTGTAGCTATTATTCAACATAGCAATTCTACCGGCGTTGTTAGATTTTTTCTATTTTCCATTGTTACAGAGACGCGCTAGTCAACTTTTTTTTTCTTATGGACGCCATGTTGGTTTTTCTTATGTAGTGATAAAGAAAAAAATTACGAATTCAACTTTGTGAAAAGGATAGTGATTCACTTGTCATTCATTTAATGTTAAATGTAAAACATTTTTCCTGTGTATTATGTATCAAACAAAAAATCATATATTAGTTCAGTAAAACAAATCTTTTTTTATTAAAAACACAAATCGAACAAAAGCAAAAAATTTATAATAAAAAAGTTATTTTTCAAATATGTTCAAAATGGTTATTTTTTTTTCGTTAATAATGCACAACCTCGCTCTTTCTGAAATTCCCTGTATAGCCGCTCGAATTTGCTCAGGAGATATGGATCTAATTCCTTCTATAATTCTGTTGTGAATTTCATTTGTATTATGTAAGGGGACTGGATAAACATAGTCCTTTAAGACTCCCCAAAAAAACTAATCCATCGGATTCATGTCCGGAGATCTAGCCGGCCAGTTAATGGGTCCGTTTCTCCCAATCCATTGTTCGCCGAATCTAGTATCCAAAAATTCCCTGACTTCCAAATTATTATTCGCTGGAGCACCATCATGCTGATACCAACACTCTACATAGCGTACAACTGGCAATGCCTGTAGAAATTGTTCTACATAATTTTGCAGTAGGTAATATCTAAGTACTTGGGTCCATTTAATGTACCATCGATGAAGTAGGGTCCAATTACCTGGTTATTCAATATAGCATGATAAACATTAACACTAAATCTAATTTGATGTCTTGACTCATATTTTAAATGTGGGTTGGGATTGGCCCAGTGATTATGATTTCTCCGGTTAAATACACCATTGTTAGTGAATGTGGATTCATCCGACCAAAGGACTTTTGTCGGGAATTGAGGATATTTTATTAATTTTTGACAAAGCCAGTTACGGAAATTCAATCTGTTTTGATGATCGCCCTGTTGTAACCCTTGTACTATAGTAAACTTGTAATCGTGTAATTTAAAATTTTTGATACGCCTCTTTGCGACATACCACATTTCCTAGCGTTTGCAGTTGTGGAAGTTTCTGGGTTTATATGAACTTGAGCAAGCACAATTATTTCATTATGTGTAGCGGTTATGTGGTACTTGCCTCTCTTTTTTTCTAAACTACCATTTTCCCTCAAACATCTGTCCAGTTTTTGGAAAATGGTACAATTCGGCTGCATTCGTTCTGGATATTTTTGCAAATAACTTTCAGATGCTATTCTGGAGTTTCTATATGCGCGTATGTAAGTATCATACATGTGTCTTGCTTTTCCGACAACGAATATTTCATTACTTATGTAATTAATAGGGCGTTACTGATCAAACAGGATTCAGGTTTTTACAAAGCTCAAATGATGGTTTCATATTACAACTGTCAACAAAGTTATTTGACAATTCTGGCACTAGCCTACTACTTAAACAAAAAAATAAAAAGAAGTTCAAATTTGCGTAACTAGACTCAGTATTTTTGTAAAGTGTGATACATTTTTGAATTCATAATTTTTTTCTTTATCATTCCATAAGGAGAACCAACATGCGCCCATAAGAAAAAAAAAGTTGACTATCGCGTCTCTGTAACAATGGAAAATAGAAAAAATCTGACAACGCCGGTAAAATTGCTATGTTGAATAATAGCTACAAAGCGAATTTCGTGAAGTTATCTCCAGAAACAAATGAGTTACAAAAAAAAAAATCTCGATTTTTAGTTTTTTTGAAATATCAGGCCCGTAGCCAGCCATAGGGCCCGACGGGCCCGGGCCCCCCCCGAAAGTCTGTGAATCCTAAAATTTTCCTAAAGATGTGAATCATGTTTCAAAAATATTTCTATCGATAACAAGCCATATTTTTATGACAACGTCACGCCTGTGAGACATATATAATATCTCTATTAGCATATTTGAACAGAAGATTACTTAGGTATGGATCCGAATGAGGTTCTCGAGATTATGGCAGCAAAAAAATCGCGAAAGTTAAAATTTTAAATTTTGTCTACTGAATTGTTTTGACAATTGATATGTATGTGCGTGACTGACAATTAATATACAGTGATGATATTAATAATATTAATGAAGCAGTTTTTCACTAATGAGTCCAACTTTAATAACAAATATCCATGCAACCCTTTCCGCCCCCTCCACCACCCAAAAAATTATATCTACGTTTTGGGCCCCCCCCCAAACCAAATGTCTGGCTACGGGCCTGATAGATATATATATATATATATATCTATATATATTACATATATGTATATATGTATATGTATATGTATATGTATATGTATATGTATATGTATATGTATATGTATATGTATATGTATATGTATATGTATATGTATATGTATATGTATATATATATATATATATCTATATATATTACATATATGTATATATGTATATGTATATGTATATGTATATATATATATATATATATATATATATATATATATATATTAAGTTTATTCTTTCATCAGCCTTCTGCTTGCATTTTAGAAATAATAAGACATCTAACTTATACATCTAGAAACGATTGTTTTCCTGAAAAAAAAAAAATTATTTATATGCCGAATTATATCACGTGGACTTTTGTAAGTATTTTTTTGAAATATCAAAAAATTCAAAAGTTTGTATTTCGAAAAACTTTATCAAAAAATTCAAGAGTTTGTATTTCGAAAAACTTTTAGAGTGAATATCATACTGTTACTTAATGGAATTTTATATCGTCAAGGGTATTAAATTCAATAATTAATTTAATAAATGTGTCCGAAAAAATCATTCAATAAAAAAATTATGATGAAAGAATAAATATAGGTAACATCATTTCAAATTTATATAAATATGCAACCTGCTGTCAGCCCGATGTCACTATTTAATATTTATATTGATCAAAAATATCTTATCACCGTCAAACATGAAATAGAGGACGAAGTAACATAAATTTCTTTGGTTATTATTATGGTCCAGATGAAATTCATTATTTATTATTTTCTGTATGACTTGATTTTCACCTGCCCTTGTTAATTTGAAAGTTTTTATGAACTCCTTTTATGTAGTCTCTTTGTAAAGGCAACTGGACTTCAAGGATTTTTTAAATCGAAAAACTAAAAAGATATCTTGGAAGGGTCCTGTATTAACGACAAAGTACAATATTTCAGTTAAATCATAAAAAATAAATAATTCCAACAAACACTAGTGAACCGATGTGTAGAGAGCATTAGCTCATTGTGTGCCTAGAGCATTAACAATGAGGCGAGTCTTCCTCCCTAGCCTGTTATTGCATAAATAAACACTATCTCGCAAAGTAAACGGGAACTTCGACCATAAAACTCGAAAAGCCAACAAACTGTTTCAATAATAATGCATTGCCGACAAAATATAAAAATCCCAGGTTTATACAACATCCACTTCGTTTATTAGATCACTGCTGGAATTTTAATGTCTGTGTTAGGGGACTCGGCAAACAGAATTAATTAAAACTGATTGCCTCCCTTATTTCGGCAGAAATAAATGCATCGTTAAAACGCTTTTATGATTGTAGCAACACGAAAGAGCATTTCTTATTATGATACTATAAACTTTTGGATATTTATTTATTTAGGGAAGGTATTACAGGTCATAAGATACAATAAAAAATTATGAAAAGTTATACACGAAAAAAAAAGTTATACTTTCTTATTAGAAACAAATTTCTAATTATTTTATGTAGGCTATTGATTCCGGCGGCGCAATCAGGAACTCTTCAGATATGTCGTTCTAGGACCTCTCACTCAATCTTGAGGGTTTATTTTAGTTCCATACAGCCTCCAGTAATCTACATAAGTCTAACATATGTTAGATATGTTGATCATTATCGATTTCCACGTCTTCTGCTTCCGATCATCCACCTTCCTGCCAGGCACCTCCTAATAGTTTGGAGTTGCCAAAACTTTGAATTTACCCAAATTTTGAATACTATAGTTACCAAATTTCAGCTCATTTGGTTTGATGGGACTACTGGAGGTACCGAAATGTACAGGGATACACACACACATATATTTTTATATATATATATATATACATATATAAATATATATATATATATATATATATATGTATATATATATATATATTTATATATATATATATATATATATATATATATATATATATATATATATATATATATATATATATATATATATATATATATATATATATATATATATATATATATATATATATATATATATTTATTCGAATTGTTGTTGCCTGTGATCTATTTTTAATTTCTTGATAATTATTAGCAATAACAGGCTGGTTGAATCTTAAAAAACTCTCAATTTTTTTACATCAATAAATGTCAAAGAAATTTCAATTAAGAATATCGAAGTAAAACGTCAACTCTTTAATAAAATCGAGTTTTTTAAGATTCAACCAGCCTGTTATTGCTAATAATTATCAAGAAATTATATATATATATATATATATATATGGGAGGGTTCCTAGAGAAACTTAGTTTATCTAGGAACTCCTGTGTAATGTTTAATTTTTCGTATATATAGATTGTTTTGTAATACCATAATTTAGTACGAGATTAAGTCAATGTTATGACGAAACGCGTTAACTCAATAGATTTTTATTTCAACCTGTGAAAAGTTAGTATTTGTTTCTTCATTATTTTATTTAATTGAATAGTTATTACGTTCGGTAACCTGTACCATCTTCAGATACAAATCGTCACTCAAGCCAAATGTTTAAAGTCCAATATTACATGGGAACTGGATAGAGAATTATATTCAGAAAATACATTCCATGTAACAGATTAGGTAATAGAGAAATCATTTCAGAGCAATCTGTTAATTTTTGAGAACGTTGTAAATTTTTAAAGATTATCAAAAATTTACTACGTCTAGCGTTTTTATATGTAAAATTTCAAAATTTGAATCAACTGAATGATTTCTTTCTATTGAATGAATTGCATAATACGAGGAATGTTCTTAGTCTTATTTTTCCGGAATTGAATTGATATTACCTATATGTTATATTATAATTGAAAATAATTTCAGTTTAAAAATGATATTTTTGAAAAAATTTGATTAACGAGCAATTGCTTTTGTGATGAACACATCCAAAGTTTTCACCAAAATGTATAAGGTTATAATGAGATCTCTCAAATGAATATAAGAATATTGAAATTCAAAGGAAATATTCCAACAAACCGCTAAATCAAATCATGCGGTTTTCACGCCTACTTTTGCCATGCTATTATATTTTATTCGTTCATATTATGTGTGAAATTGAGGGGACCCAGTCAGCTGAATCAATTAAAACTGATGCTCTCCCTCATAGCATGTGGGAACGAAAGCATCACTAAATTGATATTTAGATTTCAATTATTCGAGGAACCCCTCCTCTTCTCTACTCGACTTACATGAGTTATTTTTCAGGTTGAACCAAAGACGTGAAAAGTTGTATGAAATTTTGTGTGTATGCCTCTGAAACATTGGATAACAACCCTACATCTTGAAAAATCAATAAAATTACCTTATCACCTGCTATTTTTATGAAACAAAAAATAAATGCCTACAATGTATATATATATATATATATATATATATATATATATATATATATATATATATATATATATATATATATATATATATACATATATTAGTTTTGCTTCTGCTGGATTTTTGCTTATTTTTCCTTTTATTGAAACAACAGTGTTGAATAATGACTTTATTGTAATTTTTTTTGGGGTACAAAGGTCATTATTTCTTGTTAATCCATTTCAATTTGAAAATGAGCTGAAGCAGCACAGCTCCATCACTAAAATCGTAAATTACTTCTTCTAGTTCTTTTCACATACAAATATACAAATTCTTAACCCTCAATCTAGAGGAGCCACCACGGAAAAAACTATTCATACTCCCAAATAGCAACTCTCTAGCATCGACCGAATACACCTACTAATTTTTGGATTCTAACTAATTATATAATTTTTATTCAGATATTTGGATAGCCTACAAAATGTTGCAATGGCAAATTGACAATTTGTTATAAAAATTTCCTATTTTGCCTGTATAACTCCAGAACTAAAGAAGCTAGATCAGATTTTTTAAATCCATATAATTGACCTCTGAAATATGCAACTTTGCCTCTGTATCTCTTACCGTTATCTAAATCCCCATGCATAGACTCGAATTTGAATAGCCCTATATATATATATATATATATATATATATATATTATATATATATGTATATATATATATATATATATATATATAATGAATAAAGTATAAACTTTAAAATAAAAACACTTGGCTCATGTTTCACAATATAAAAAATATTTAGATACTGTATTTAGCAGTAACGAAAAGTCGACATTTTTCGAGTTATGAACTCATTATCAAGACTGACTGCAGGAAAGTATAACATCCTAATTTATAAAACAGACAAAAGCAAAGGTGATACCTGAAATTCAATTTGTTCTTTTACAAGGGGTAATTGACTATTATGGGCGGAACTTATTTCGAAAATTTCAAGAAGGTCAAGGCGTTTTCCTTTGTTACCTGAATGTAACAATTTGGTTTTGTTGAAATCCAGGAAGTGATTGAATTTGATACAATGTTCAGAGAAGCCAGTGGTATTTTTGTTTTGTAAAATTGACTTTTTATGCTCTTCAACACGAATATTTATATTCCTTCCTGTCTGTCCAATATAGAAAGCAGGACATTCGTCGCAAAATATTTTGTCAATACCACTGTTTTCTCCGATGTTAGATTTTTCTTTATTATTGACCAAGAATGACTTCAAGTTTCTTTTATTTGTACAAATTTTGTTACAAATTTTGCTACTCAAATTAGGCACATAATTTATTGGGAAGTATTTTTGTTCTTCATTAATAGTTTGCGTGGGGTGTATTGAATGCAACAGATACTTTATTCGTTTTTTCCCAATGAGCTTGTCGATACTGAAATATAATTATACTTTAGTTTAATTCAAACGTATACTGTTCCACCGTCTTTCAACAATGTTTTCGTTTTATATCTAATCACATGTAATTTTAAATGAATTTGCTTTTCTTGTGTACGGAAGAAAGCTATGGATGACAACAAAACAATTTTCTGATGAAGGCAACCGTGATTGCTGAAACGTTAAATATATTTCTGTAGATGTGAATATAGATATACCATCAGTTGTAAATAGACTTAATTACCCAAGAAAACAAATCAAATGAAGAAAAAATGTATATATATATATATATATATATATATATATATATATATATATATATATCAAGCCATTTGACTTTATTAAACAGTCAACGTTCCGTCACGAAATTCATGACTTTCTCAAAACTTTTGAAAGTTTAAAATTAATAATTCTAAAAGTTTTGACAAAGTCATCATGAACGCAGATGAAACGCAAACTATTCAATAGTATCGTTTTTCTAATTCAAATGGCTTGTTGTTGATAAAGAAAGACAAGTAAGCAATAATACAATACAGGCAAAAGAAGTACAATATATGTATATGTATATATATATATATATATATCTATTTATTTTTTTTCTTGTTTGTTTATAAAGCTTCAGAATAAATTCTAAGACGTTCAGATTCTAAAGATTCATCGAAAGCGTTCAAATCACGAAATGGAAAATTAGAATTTTGAATTAATTTCAATGTCAACTTATTTTAATTGCAAGATTAGATGATGAAGCATGATTGAGTAGGAGAATAAAGTAATCAGAAAAAGTAAACTTTTCTCGTCATTGTGAAATTCCAATGTCCAAGATTTGAACAAACACTTAAAAACGGTCTTTCCAATGAAATTTTCGATAACCGCCATTTGAAGGTTCTAAATAAATAATGCTCAGAATTTTGGTCACGGCGTCTGGCATATTATTCAAACACGATAAAAGTAGGAATTTCATTTAATGTATTTCTGTTTGATGAGTAAATATAGACGGCAATTTTCAAGATGTTTATTTTCAATGCCGGAGCAATATTTGTTTCCTCAATTATTATAGAGTTTGATGAATTCAACCTTCATCCAGGTAAATTATGAACACATCTCGAAGAAAAAATATTTATGGTTTTCGATGTTTCTATTTATGTTAGAAACTAATTCCAAGAATACACATTTTTGGGGGAGGATGAAAAATTAAGATCGAAAAAAAATATAGTTGAATTATTTCAGTTATTCAAGATGATATATTTCAATAATTAGTTGAGTTTCTGGGATCTGACATGAAGGCGGAGCTTAGGTGATAACGTCAAAACATGGCGTCTCAAAACCAACTTTCAACATGAAACTTTTCAACAAAAAATTTCAAAGCTCTCATATAGAGGGATTTGAAAATTTTTTGAGTTTTTCCTATAACAATGTTAGTTTCGAATGAAAGTGTGAAGCTTTATGTAGGTGAAAATTTACTCCATCGAAAATTTTGAGAAGATGATAGGCTGGAAAGATACAAATTCATAATAAAATGTGGAAAAAATGAAGAGAATTCGAGGCCTGGTATCGTCAACTGTTTACTGTTTTTTGTTAATCTATTTTGATTTGATTCAATTTGATTTGTAAAATACATAGTATAAATCAGCTGTATTTGTTTAAGTGATATGAAACTATTAGTTCTAGCTTATGTAGGAAGTTTATAATCGGCCAGATATGATGGGCAATTATCAATAAATACATTTCGAAACTTTTTATTGATGATTCTTCATACAACTTTTAAAAAATTTTTATTATTCGACATTTAATCATTTCTAAAAGAACTTTGGACAAAATATATTTAAAATTTCACGAAAAACATTTATTTAGTTATACATGGATTCAATGAGAAATCATAATGTTCCATATATTCAAATGTGGTTTTCATAATAAAACACCATCAATCATAATGTAACTCAAGGTGTATTAATAATGAATATACAAAGAAAAAAACTTTTTCATTCCTAGTGTATTCTTATTATAACTAACTTCAATCTAATAAGCATCATATGCATAAATTGGTTACTCCATCATTCCCCTTGATCTTCCATGAATTTGTCATCTTCTTAGATCGGAGAAGACATATTTATCGTACCACATATCACTGTGAAAATTTCTTCTTATAATACCAATAAATTTCCAGGCAACAAAGATCCACCAATTTTGAATTTTTTGACTGCAGCATCTGGAATTTTCATTAATAAAGGAAATTCTAAGTTTCAATCATAGGACTTAATCACCTAGAAGAATGTAATTTTCTCTTGTAAATTGCAAAGAACGCACCGTTATTCTCGGAGTTGTGTGATTCTTTTTCAGATTGATTTTCCATACCTTCAATAACTCAATCTTTTCCTTTTCTCCAAAATGATTTTCTCTCAATAGAAAATATTTGTTTGACTTCGGTAACCGATGAAAGCTTATACCTACCTACTTGCATTTGTATATGCTTTAGTATTACAATTTATCACGCCAAAACACTCTCTAGACTTGCTGATTCTACATTTCGCAAAATTAACACTATCCATTATTCACCTTTTGCGACCTCATTTGTAAGAAATCAAAAACTTGTCATGCAATTGCATATTATGCTGACGTTGGAAATAAAAACTTCATCCATCTGGCCGCCAGAGTTCGCCAGCTGACATGTCAGAACCCAATACAAAACAAGAAACTGCTTTTCTTAAATTTTGTCCCCTAGAAACGAACTTTCAACTGAAAAGTCTATGTTTTGGGCAAAATGAAAGTAGTTCTTATAAAATGACTGCACTTTCTTAACATCAGTATAACCTTAGTAAAATATTCCAACCATCTAACTCAATGAAGATGAGATATGGATTTGTACAATTAAAGAGCACCATCAAGGTCTTGAAAATTTCAAGTTCTTGTCTTGATCTTGTCTTGATTTCAAGACAAGAAGTAATTTTAGATTTCAAGACAAGACAAGAAATGTTATGTCAATATCAAGATTTCTTGTCAAGAAAACAAGAATTCTTGAAATATCTTGAGCAACAATGAAAACGCTAGAACGTATTTATTTGTGAAAAACATAATTCAACACAACATTTTAATTTATTGAACACAGTTTTTGCACAAAAATGTGAATTAAAAATGATAAATAATAATCCTGTTGAAACTAAAATGGCAAAGTAGATTTTTAATAATAAAAATTTTTAATTAATAAAACAAATGGGAATTCATAAGCTATCGATTTGGGCACATGAGGTTTCTTATGGAGTCAACGTCTAGACGATTTCTTGAATTCGTTATTGCTAAAGATGCCTTTGAAAAAATCCTTTTCGCAAGTACAGATGTTGATGGCTTTCCAAGAAAATCCTTGGCCATTTTCGATAACGACGGGTAGACTTTTTCCGCCAATCAAGTTAATTCTCAGAATACTGACAAAATTTACTCATCAGAACCCATTCTTCATCTGATATCTTATAATTATTTAGATTTTCGATGTTATCGCAAAATATAGTAAAATCATTTTTCACACTTGAACCCCATGTCAGCATCCAGAAAGATGAATGCCATCTTGTAGGCACATCTAATTTGGCATAGTCATCTTACAGTTTTCGTCCTCACAAGCACCGTTAAGTTTAAGTTGTATTTGCTCTGAGTTTTGTCTAATTTTACTAACAGGAGAGTTGAAATCTGAATTATGATCATTTATATCATTTTCTGCTTCGATCTGATTCTCCAAATACTCCAAATACTTTTCGATACCCAAAGTGTTTCGATTTGGTTAAACGACATTCATGAAATCCTGGACAGCTAAGTTTAGAATATGCGCGAAGCATATAAAATGCTTATTTTTGAAGTCAATACCGTGAACTAAAGTTTCCAAAAAACGAATCATTGTAAATTTAACCGCCGCTTTATCCGTTATAACTCCTTGAATGCAGTCCAGCACATCATAAGATTTTAGAACCTCAAAGAGTGTTGCCAAGAGATGCACCTGTATGGCATTAAAAATATAACAAAACAGGTACAGACAAACACTTTGTAATAACAAACTGCGCGACGTCATTTGCGTTATTCAGAAAATGAATAAAGATCGGGAAACCAATAGATTACCGTGTTAGCAAACAACGCAATGAAAAGTTCGCCGGGGAATCACGGGTTAATCAAGATCTTGAAATTTCTTGGGCCAAGACAAGATATAATATGTCAAGAAAACGTCAAGACAAGGTTTTTTTAAATTTTTTGATTTTTTCTCATGACAAGACAAGAAGTTGTTATCAAAACAAGAATTCTTATCTTGTCGACCCCTATCAGTACAATGAGTGGCGTTACTAAAGGGGGCAAGGGGGGCGACGGCCATGGGCGCCACAAGCTTGAAGGGCGCCAGAAGCGTCCGCTTTTTTTTATGCTATATTTTTTCATTTTATTTCTTAGATGAAATTCATTACCTGATTTGAATTGAGGATTTTTTAAATTTAATCAATTGATATAAACTAACATTTGAATCCTGATTTGTGATTTGAATATAGCTGATTTAAATCAAAGAACAAATAACCCATCTGTTAAATCCCACGAATCTAAGATCATGCAACCCTGCACATCGCGCAACATTTTTGAAATGGAAGCAATTAGAACGGGGATTGAGAAAACGCGGTCTCATTTATGACCACATACAACAGCAAATTGGTAAAACTGTACAGTTCGATTTTTATTTGAATAATTCTCATCAAAATGATTCCTTTACTGAGTGAGAATTATTTTCATTTAATTCAGGTTCTTTATGTTTACAATGTGTAATGTGTAATGTGTATTTAAGGATTTTTTGAAGTACTATAGAATAATGTTATGGCACCTTTTCCTATATAAATTTAATGAATTTCATCTCACTCTTTGTAAATTCTACATTTTATGTTGAGATGCTTGAGTGACAGTGACAACCAGATTGTATAGCACTAAATCTTGAAAGTTGTTTTTAATTTTTCGTATTATTTACGAAGACTTGCTAGATCGTCAAGGGTAACATCGTTTGCCATTGTTTAGCAACAAAACAAAACAGAAATTTAAAAAAATATATATTTTTTTTAATTTTGACATATAAAGTGACACTTTTTAAAACTGATTGACATTATGAAACGTCTTACTTTTTGTAACTAGTTGCATAAAGTAAAATTTTATGCAATTGGTGACGAAAAATGTATTTCAAAATTAGTGACAAAAAGAATTATTCTATTTATTAAACTGTTATAATACAAGTTAAAAACATAAATTATAAATTAATTAATTATTATAAATATTGATAACACAATTATTGCAATTATTCAAATTAATTCCCGACGACATATTTTTTTCATTGCTCGAACGTGCTGTTATTTGGGAAGCGGCGCACATTGCATTAGATGTTTCATCAAATATTTCTTGCGCTATAAGTTTTTTATTATTCATGGAATTTTCAACATATCCCTCCGCAACAGAGGTAGATTTCCAACCTCCATGCCTCTTTAATTTTAAAATATCAGTGACACTGTCTGCTAGGAAAGTGGCAGAGCTTCTTCTGAAGCAGTGGCCAGTATATAGAACAGGATTTGAAAGACCAAGAAATTGTGCAATAACTTTTGGCAGACTGCTAAATGTGTTAATTCCCACAGGATTTCTGGTACATTTTCCATTCGCATATTTTACAAAAAATCTGTCGTGTTTAAGAACCTGAGGACGCAACTTAATATATTTTCTTAATATTTCAACAAGATTCGTATTTTCAATGTCTCCAGTGGTAATTGCAAACTGACGTATAACTTTTGTTTTTGAAGGTGGGATATCAACACGAAAATGGCTTCCTTCGTCCATAACATTTTCAACTGGAAGAAATGTTAATTCTGCTTTTCTGCATGCTCCTGCCATTCCAATTATCATTTCAACCTTAGCCATTAAGTATTCTTTGTCATCAGCCTCCACTAAAAATTTGGCAAAATCTTTAATAAAAACTTTTGACTTTTTAGCACTGTACTCGTCCGCTTGCCTTTTAATATATTATGCTACCAAATTTGTATATTTTTTAATATCAATATTCCTTTTCAGATTTAGTTCAGACCTTAACATTGAGTAAAGTGTCCATAATGTGGAAACTTTTAGATCTTTCTTACCCTCAAAATATGCAAGTAAAACTTTCTCATTAACATGTTTAATTTTCTTCACATCACACCACGTAACAAATTTTTCGTATGCCAAATCATAAACTGCCTTTGACTTTTTGGGAATTACTGATAAAAGAACATTACCTGCTGCCTCTTCAATATCGCTTGGTAGCTCTTCAGATCTTGAATTACTCATTTTTTAAAAATAAAACTAAAAATATATCAATCTCGCTAAAAACCTTCCGTCTAGACTTTTTTACAAAATGTCAAACTGACAACTAACATGAAGTAACAGCAACAAACTAAATTTATGTTTTCCAAATTTTTATCAATTACCTATATTGAATTTTATTTTTTTATTACTTTCTTCAAAATTAGAAAAAATCTGGTATGCAATACGTTACGAAATGAAATTTTGTTTAACTTCTGAGTTTTTGCGAAACTCACTTCGTTCGTTCCGCAAAAATCTCACGCGTTATACAAAATTAGGCATTTCGTAACTGATGGCATAAATAGCTATTGTACGGTGGTGAAAAAATATATATAAGGGATTTAAGGCATAAAAACATTTTGAGAATATTGTAAATCTTGTAACACCCAATTTCCTATTATATCTTGCATTGAAGTAGTATCAAAAAATTTGGTCCTAATTATTATATGATTCGGTTATATATAATTGAAGCAGTTTTTTTAATTGTTTTTAAAACTATTTCACCTACTCCATCAGTTGCTTTAGAATAACTTTTATTTTTCGAAATGAATAAAAAATGTCTCTGAATTTTTTACTATTCACACGAACGAAAGGAACTATCATTCAGAAAAAAAATTTTTACGATCAAATAGGTACAAATTCTGCTTTCACGGGCAAAAAATAAATTATTAAATCTAAATAAGAACAAAGATATTCTGTTTTACTATAAGAAGAATTAGATCTTTGAATTCTCAGGTAATTCTTTCAAAATAGTAAAAAATAATAATAGGGAGTCATACTTTAATTCCATGACACTGTTCAATACTATATAGAAAATAATACACTTATGATTAATGTCAAGCAGCAACATGGAACTGAAATTAAATGTCACAAAATGTGGTATGAATAGTAGCATATATTGCTATTTCTACTTGTGAGAGACATAAAAATCGCAGAAATATGAAAAATTTATTTCGATGAACCAGATTGTTACTGAATAATTTTTCGAACATTATACATATAACCTTGCTCATTGAAATATTTTATAGAATATCAAAAGTCAATTTTATTGATGAATCACCATAAGACAATCTCTTCTTCATGCTTATCTTCTTTGAGTATGATCAATTAATCTCTAGTAGGTAGTATTGAAAACTATAATCATCAATTCTATTTTCAATCGAGAATAGATTCTCATTAAATCGCGGTCTTATCAATCAAATTTCGGATAATTTATCCCCATTCGTAACGGACGTCATCTTCAGTACGTCTACTGAAATTGTCGCCATTCCACACCGGCCCTGTCATCACAGTCGGCCTCGTTTAAAACTCATTAATGTAAGATATAGGCGGATAATTAGCGTTTCAATTACATTCAACTATTGGAATTCTACTAATTATACTAGACTCATCACTCCGCTGACGCTTACCCTGAATACTAAAGCAGATACTGCTGATTTGAGCACTTGCAAATGTTCAATTCAAGCATCTGAGTTGAATTCGATAAATTATTGTTTAAATGATCAAGTGATTCATTGATTTGTGTTATTTCATTAATTTTGTTCTACTGATATTAATCGCAGTTTTTCAAATTTAAGTTCTGTTACAATGAGTCACAAATTTCTGTTATTGAATGTAGTTGAATATTATTGATACTGAACATGCATGGAATCAGTCCTTTCAAAATTAATAGAAAATAGATTTGAACTTGACGTGGACTTCATTGAGTAATTATTGTATAATGAATTCATATTAGAACAATGGTTAATAATTACAATTTACACATTTATTAAAAGAAATAACGCATGACGCACGTTTCGGTAGAATTTCACCTTCTTCAGATGCTAATGGCAAACTAACTATGGTTCTCTGTTATATCGAAAACAAGAAATGGCAAATTGTGTAATAGGTGTAAATAGAAAGATGGTTACAAATAATTATTAGAATAGGAAAAATCAATTCTGAACTGATAGTCAGGTAGTTCGGTAATTTTGAAAAGATTGAGAAGGGGGCTTGAAGTATGATCGATTTGGCTATTCAATAGGAGACCGGAATGCTTGTATGTATTTATATGTAATGATTCTGAAAAATTAAGTTTAATTCCCTTACTTTCAGTATTTAATATTTTAAAAACGAAATCAAATGTGTGATTTTCTTGGATTAAATGGTTTGCATAATGTGAATCCGACTTCTGATTAACAAAGCTACGTTTGTGTTCTGAAATTCTAGTTTGAAAACTTCTAGAAATTCTACCAATGTGAAACTTATCACAATCACCACAATTAATTTTAAAAACTCCTGATTTATTATCTTTATGAACTTTGGATTTATTATTTTTTATATCATTTCCTAAATTATTACCGGTACGATAAGCATGGTATGTTAATGTTGTGCTTAGATAAGAGAGATTTGAGTTTTCTACTTGAATTTCCGATGAAAATGAGGCTGTTATTTAAAATATCAAATACTGAAAGTAAGGGAATTAAACTTAATTTTTTAGAATCATTACAGATAAATAAATACAAGCATTCCGGTCTCCTTTTTAATAGCCAAATCGATCATACTTCAAGCCCCCTTCTCAATTTTTTCAAAATTACCGAACTACCTGACTAGCAGTTCAGAATTAGTTTTTCTTATTCTAATAATTATTTGTAACCATCTTTCTATTTACCCCTTCTACACAATTAGTCATTTCTTGTTTTCGATATAACAGAGAACCATAGTTAGTTTGCCATTAGCATCTGAGGAAGGTGAAGTTCCACCGAAACGTGCGTCATGCGTTATTTCTTTTAATAAATATGTAAAAAAAAATTTTTTTAATATGTTTATTAATTTACACCAAGTATCGGCCCAATCAATCTAAAATATAATGAATTCTACCGCTTTGTCATACTGTACATTATATGCTTCTTGTCTATTTTTTAAAATTTCATTTTATAGAGAAATTGCAACTTCAAATGCCAAAAATCCAAATTTCACAAAAAAAGTAAAACTTAGTAGAAAACATGTATGAATTCTGATTAAAATTCAGAAATGAAATTCAATTTCAATGTTTCTTGTCCTTGATAAAGAGAGAATATAAACAAAGTAATGGATAAAAATGTAAAAATCCCTTCTTGTTTGTTCGTTATTAAAATGCTTCACAATGTTATTTTCAAGAGTCGTTATTGAAAAAATATTTTAAGTTGAAACACTTTTCATGCTCTCATATACTTGTGTACTTACTTAATCAAGCATTTAACGTTCCGTCACGAAATTTGTGACGAAATTAGAACTTTTGAAGGATTGAACCTAATTTGGCGTTAAAGAATTTTGACAAAAATTGAAAAGTCAAAAAACCGACTACTATGTTTCATTAAATTTTTTGCGGCAACAGCCGTTTTTAACAACTAATTACGTGCTATTTCCACATAATGTATTACATGGAATTTTGAAAATTTGAAAAATCAATAAAAATTCATTAAAACATTATTATACTGAAGTTTTTGTTTTTATATATTTGTGTGCTTTTAATCATTCAAACATACAATTAATTTAAACTTTAAATGATCATAAATGTAGAGAAATTTTAGAAATGTCGTATATGACACCAGTCAAAAAAACTAATTAAGGAGATGAATGATTAAAGTCATGTGAAACATTTAACTACAATATATCAAGAATTAGTTCATTTAACAAACAATATGATTAAAAACACAGCAATTATCCAACAAACTCAAGCACAAACAACCCAAACGCTTCGATAACGACGATAACATCAACTAACCATCCCTTTCTCTATCTAGTAGACCAACTTCAAATGCAGATTCGATTTTCAACGCCATCCACATCTTCATAACATCGTTCATAAATCACATACAATATTCATTTTTTCTAGAATAGCTATAATTTTAGACATGACAAAGTCTCGAATCAAATGATGAAGAACCTGTATTGTACATTACCTGGGTAAGGGTTTTTGTAGTTTCCTAATTTCTAATATTTGCAG
>JARQZK010001720.1:32500-38054 GCA_030704885.1 Cynegetis impunctata | reverse complement strand
TTTGGGTAATTTATAAAAAACAATAAATATAAAACGGATAAATTCTCACAATCATGTGGTGATTGCAACAAAATTTATGACACACAGAAATTTCGAAAAAAGAATTGAAGAACATGAGCGCTGCTTCGTAAATAATGAGAGACATTCTAATTATGCCAATCATTTGCTAGATGAGAATTATTCATTTAATGAAGATTTCCATATTTTACATAGAGAGAATAGAGGATTGAAATTGAACTTTTGGGAAGCTCTAGAAATTAGTTACTCAACGAACAAATTGACGTAAATCATTATCCACTTTTAAATATGTTTAATAACGGATGTAGTTTGAGCAAGTTTCCTGGTAGGATTACCTACCCTCCACCCTAATTTAATTTCTTCTTGTAATCGTTTTTCCCTAGGTACTTAACATTTTATGTAAAACTAAGATACCAAGACTATTTCATTCTATCCGAAGAAGCCACCGTGTGGTGAAACGCAGAGTCATAAAGTCAGATATAATAACCGTTAAAATCATACATGTGTTTTTCTGATAATATTGTTATGGGTTTTAACCAAGCCACATCAATTCATGAAAATTATCAAACAACTCTCCAAGAGAGATCGTTATATGTATTCTTCGAAGAGAACTCACAGAATGAATTATATTATTATTATTATTATTATTATATATACATATATAACTCAAATTACTGAAATATTAAATTTGTGAGGTGCAAGCTTGATAATTTCATTGCAGTGGATAATGTTTATGATATAGGCTTACCTGAATTCTGTTAGTTAAACTTTTCTCTTCAACTATCTTCATCTCCCGCCGCCATATGATGTAACTTGCTATTTTAACGCTATTGTCGATAAGGGAAATAGATTTGTCTAGTAGATGTAGGACTTTGAAGTCTTGTTCATTTTCAGCAATCATTAATATAATGAATCCCTTATCAGAAGAGTCCGATCTGAAAAATTTAGATTTTGGAAAAGTCTGTTTGGGAATAATGAATAATGCAATTTGTATTTATTTTAAATACTAGGTAATAGCTAGAATTATACTTTTTCTTGTCCTATTGAATATTTTTTTGTAAGAAACTTGTATTTCAAAACAATTTTATTCGATGGATTTTCCTGAAGTTGGCTCGAATTTTTTCAACCCTGATTTTTCGCAAATTATGAACTCAACAAAATTACTCTTAGCATTTGCCAGTACTTAGATAATTTCAGATTTTCAACAAAAACAGCTGACTGGTCCAGGCTGACCCGAATAATTCAACCCTCAATTTTTTGCAAGATACGAGAGATTTTCTGGAAACATTTTCTGCATTCGCTAGCACTTGGCTAGCATTAGATAATTTATGATTTAATGAAAAAAAAGTAACACTAAAAAAACTTTTAGTTTATTCTAATGTTGTCCTGAATATTATTAGATAAATTACTCAGAAACCGCATAGTTCCAAATTGAAGTTGATGCAGACTAAAGAAATGAATAACCTCAAGCATATCTTCTATGATTTCTGAGAAATATCATGTCCCAAGAATATTATGGAAATTCCCTACCCAAAATTATACCTTAAAAAGTAAGATGCTATGTTGTGTTTGCTAAATAAATGAATAGCCGTGGACAATGCAGCTTCGCAATAGTAAACGCTTAAATCATAATATTGGATGCTCTGATGTAATAAGTCAGTCCAAATAAAAGCTAGTAGTTTGATTTCAATTACAGCTATAGTATTATCAGAGATAAAGTAGTGTAGTATATGAAGTGAAGTGACACCCAATAACAAAATGTTCAAAGGCAGAAGAGACCTTTCACCTGAATCATTTGATGATAAACATTTCATTCCAAATCCTTGAATATTGAAGGCAATATAGTTTAGTATTCCTCTAAATCAACATCTTCAGATAATGAAGATGCTGATTCTATGTAATGACTTAATGTCTATTGATACGATTATGCTGTCAAATTAATTAATTAATCAGCGTATGGCTATTAATTAATTAATTAGCGTATGTCAAATAGAAAGAAATAAGAGAACCTATACAGTCCAAACTTGATTATTGAATTCTGAATAGAGGATTAAATTTCTTTATATTATTCATAATACAAATATGATATTTTTTCGTATTTTTAAAGAAATAAAGAAAGAGCAGTAATCTTCTCCTTGCTTATCTAGAGTCAGATTATTTCAGTTGTCCTTTAACATAAACAAGCAGATAATGCCCATAAGAATATAAAGTCAATTTTCACTCACCTTGGAATTGTCGAATAATAAAGGAGTAATTCAGCGATTTCATATTTATTCAATCCGGCCTTCAGAACCTTCTGTGCACAGCATAAAATAATTGATCTACCACTGACATCCGATGTACCTGAAATTAGAAAAGTAATCATTAGACAAAATAAAATATTACTCAAAATCTCTCAAATACAATATACTTCATGACCGTAGTAGATTATTGAGAACATTAACCTAGATAGATGAATATATATATATATATATATATATATATATATATATATATATATATATAAATATATATATATATATATATATATATATATATATATATATATATATATATATATATATATATATATATATATAATATATATATATATATATATATATATATTATATATATATATATATAATATATATATATATATATATATATATATAATATATATATATATATATATATATAAATATATATATATATATATATATATATATATATATATTATATATATATATATATATATATATATATATATATATATATATACACACGTATCTTATGATGTTTACTTTATTTTATAGCTAATTTACGTGTTAACCAGGTAGGTTAAGAGTTAAAGAGTAGCTTTAAGCTAATCTTCGCCTGCCTGGGCAAATGCTGTGTATACACATTTGTGGAAATAAAGTCATTTTATTATTATTATTATTATTATTATTATATATACATATATATGTATATATATATATATATATATATATATATATATATATATATATATATATATATATATATATAAATATATATATATATAAGTTCGTTGGTATTTACTGACATTTATATATTCAGGGTTTATTTCACTAGGATAATGTCAACATTTAATAATTATTTGCACACACATTTACTATTTATTAAAATATACTATAATTATTATTTACGCGTTTCGACTTCTAGTCATTTTCAAAACAATTTCACAATTAATTCATTATTCAACAGTCTTTGTATTACATAGCAAGGTCGTCGATGTCATACTGGTTATCTCACGTGATTAACTCCTCCTCTTTCTTAATTCGTATTTTCTCAGTTTTCTCGGTGAATGATGTTATGGTATAATCTTCCGAAGTTTTCAATGTCAGCTCTTGAGTTTAATGTTGTTTTTTCTTCTCTTTGGATGGCTATCATCTCCATTATGTTTCTTTTTTGTTGTTGTTTTTTTTTTCAATAATTTTCGCATTTTTAAAATCGAACGAATGTAGTTGTTCAATAGCATGTTTTGCAAGCGCAGTTGTTTTTTTGTTTGTTCGTATAGAGTATTCATGTTCGTATAATCTTCTGTTCAAATACTGTTTTGTGTTACCTATATAACACGTATCACAATCAATGCAATCTATTGAATATACCGTATGTGTTTCGTTTTGTCGTTCTATTTTCGGTTTCATTTTTGTATACAACGAGCCAGTTATGTTATTAGGTATGTGGCCTATTTTTATATTGTACTTCTTCAGGACGTTGCTTATTTTGTAAGATATTTCTGGTATAAATTCCATTCCCACGTATTTTATTTCCTCATCGACATTTTTTGTTTTTTGGCTATTTTGGTTATAAATTTGTTGTATTCTTTTTTTAATAATTGGTTCGTAAAATTTTTTTGGATAATCGTTCTTGTCTAAAACTTCTTTAATTTTTCTCATATTTTTAGGTCTTAATTCAGGGTTGGATAGTTTAACTGCTCTATCTGTGAGAGAATTCACTACACTTTTCTTATATTTCATAGGTACGAGCGAATTGTAATTAAGGTATCTTTCCGACCAAGTCTTTTTGTTGTACCAATCTGTGATAATTGAACCATCTTCTCTTCTAATTAAAGTCATATCTAAGAAATTTATTTTGTTGTTTTCTTCTATTTCTTTTGTAAATTGCAATCTGTTATGGTATGAATTGAAGGCCTTTAACAAATCTTCAATATGTTCAGGTTTTATTGATGTTATACAATCATCTACAAATCTCTTGAAGAATTTTGGTTTGTTTTCTAAGTTGTTTATAACAGATATTTCTAGTTCTTCTAATACTAGGTTGGCTATAGTCGTAGAAATGGGTGAACCCATTGCTGTGCCATAAATTTGAGAATAGAATGATTCATCAAATTTGAAATAAGTAGATTTTAAACAAAATTCGATACCTTCTTTGAATTCTTTTTTTGGTAATACTGTATGATTTTTTAATTCTTCCCATTTTTTATCTATTATATTCATTGCTAATTCTATAGGTACATTTGTGAATAGGGAAACTATATCTAATGAAATTAAGATGTAAGATTCAGGTACTTTTATGTTTATTATGTAATCATGGAAATCCCATGAGTCTTTGATGTAATGTTCGGATTTGCCAACAACTTTTGTTATTGTTTCGGACAAGTATTTAGATAAGCTGTAAGTTGGTGAATTTCTTGTGCTCACAATTGGTCGACATGGTATGTTATTTTTATGTAATTTTGGTAGTCCGTACAAATACGGCGCATGTCCATTGTGGCATATTAATTTATCTTTGTGTTCTTTATTAATTATCTTATTTTTATACCATTCATTTATCATTTTGTTAAGTTTTAATTGTATTCCAGGTGTAGGATCTGTATTTTCTTTTTTATATGTTGTGTTGTCATTTACAAGTTCATACATTTTGTCTCTGTATTGGGTCTTGGTCATAATTACTGTTTTATTAGATTTGTCAGCATTCAAAATATATAACTCGCTGTTTTGTTTCAAGAATTCTGTAGTTTTTTTTAATAAGTAATTAAAATTATTGGTCAATTTTTGTTGACTGTTGTTATTCATAAAATTAGTTATAATGTTCGAAATTTTATTACGTATTTCAGTTTTTATTTCTTGACTTTTCTCGGTGATTGCAGTCTCGACATTAGTTATCAATTTTTGGTAATTAATCTTAGGGTTTGGAATTGAAAATTTATTTCCTAAAGCAAGTACATATTTTACAGTTTCGGGAATATTGGTATCAGTAAGGTTGACAATCCAATTAGGATTTGCCTGAACTTTTCTTTTATTATTTTTATTTTGGTCATTTATATTGTGAATTATCAATTGTTCAATTTTATGTCTATGTTTTAGTTTGATTTTGTTGAAATTTTCTCGGTATCTATTATGTTCATTAGCTAGGAATTCTTTTATAAAATTGTGGTTAAAATAACTCTCCATCTGTTGTTGGATAGTTTTAAGTTTGTATTCCAATCTGTAAATATCAGAGTATGTGTTTCCCAAACAAATGTTCAAACAGTTAATGTAGAATATGCTTAAAATACGGTTATATTTCG
>JARQZK010001720.1:27500-30000 GCA_030704885.1 Cynegetis impunctata | reverse complement strand
ACCGAACTATAGCGATTTCGAACAATCGCGCTGCCCATGTATTAATTTTTTGAGCCGCTGTGTTCGTGGCATTCTTGCATCCAAAGAGGATTCTCGTCGCCCAATACCTACAGTTTGTCTGTTGACGTGGCCATTTAAAGTAAAGGTGGCTTCATCAGAAAAAATAAATGTTTGTAATGAAATTTAGATGTTGATTATGATTTCAAGAATCTGCTCACAAAACTGTAGCTCTGCGGTCAAAATCGTCTTCTAATAATTCATCGTACCAGCTTAATTTTATAGGGATGATACTTATTTACCTTAAGTTATTTTATGCACGGACCCTACTGAATAAATTGAAATTATTGAAATTGTAGTAATGAGATGTATGAGGTTATCTTGTGTTTCTAGAAAGAACGTTCAGCACTGTTTCTTCACGATACTCTCGGTGGTCTTCCTTTAGGTAAATCTCTAACGTGGCCGTATCTCCTGAATTTTGATTCAAATTTTGCTGACTGTCCGATCTAGTAATTGGCGGACGCGATCAGGATGATTTTTCATGTGAATAGATTGCAGACTTCTTCTTGTGAACGCACCCTATCTCCAAACCAGATCATCATAAGGACTTCAATACGTTCTTCTCTCAAGTAATTGCATTTTCTAAACAAATGATAGTAGTGTAGTGCCTGGAGCGTTAAAAACGTGAAAATGCGGACTATACAGCACCAGTGAATGAATTCAGATGGTACATTGTGAAATTTCATTCTTCAGATTTAATGACAATGTTAAACCTAAATTTTTTTTTGTACTTTAATCCACATTTTAAATCTCCAGGTGCTCCACTATCTCCGTTATAATCTGGGAATCCATCAAGTTTGAGGCATATGGTATGTTCACAAAAGTGATAAGAATTTATCGTAGAATTGTAAAGTGAAATAATATACAGGGTATTACCTTAAAAAAAACTAATGACAAAGCCATAGCTCTTTGAATGAGACACGCCTGTTATACAAAATTTTTATTGCGAAATTGCCCAAATAAAAATACTATCGACCTGTCCCGAGGATTTAAACATGAAATAGAAACCTAATTTTTTAATGAAGTTTGTTCCTTTCATCATGAAAGCACTGTATATATATATATACATATATATATATATATATATATATATATATATATATATATATATATATATATATATATATATATATATATATATATATATATATATATATATATATATATATATATATATATATATATATATATATATATATATATATATATATATATATATATATATATATATATATATATATATATATATATATAATGTATATAAACTATAAAATTTTCATTGCTACAATTTGGCGAATGCGCCCAGAGAAATATGAATACAATTTTGCACAAGATCGATATCAATCTGATTTCTTCGCAAATACCAGAAATTTTTAGGTTATAAAATTTCTTGTCTGTTTCAAAGTTCAAATATTTTGTTATCTTCTTTAACGCTAACTAAACTATGATTGATTCGATAATTTCTGATTTACCCTTTTTGACATTTGTTTGTTTAACTTTCCTGAAAATTTTCTAGTTATATTAATCAAGTTACTCAAGTGTAAGAATTTGTGATATCTCTAATTCACTGACTTCCATATCTGATCAATGCTGACAAGGAAACAAATGATTCCGGTGTCACTTAATTCCCTGTTCACTCAAGGGCGAAATGAATGGATGTATTAGCCTTTCGATTACTTTTTCGCAATGTTAGCTGACTTCCATATTGATGTTATACTCATATCGGTACTTTCTAGTTATTACTTTCGTTGACAGGCCGTTTTGTACGAGTCAAAATGAGTATGCGAGAGAATAATCACTTTGCGTTCATGAGATAATTTATGTTATACTTTGTAGGAGGAAACAACGTTTCGTATCAACAGATAAATATATTTGATGAAGGCTACCTTGTATCTTTCAAAGTTAATTCAATCATTATAAGAAATTTCAGGAAATTTTCAGATATTATTGCTAACCTTCCATTAATAGTCTGATTATCAAAATTTGTGATAAATACATTTTGTTTCATCATAATTTTCGAGAAAGCATAGTTCTTTTTAATAGATAAATAACAAGAAACATGTAAGTAGCAAAAATCCATCACTGAGATCGCATTCACTCAAAAATTTTTGTTCTTGTTTATATACAAATTCTTAATTTCCTGATCAATTTGGAGGGTTTGTGGAAAAGAGTTGAACAATACGAAATTTCTACACTAATTAAAAAAGAGCAATTGAACAAAAGAGTTGAAACGAAGTTCTTCAAATTCTCCTCAATACACGTGCAAAACCTCAAACCTCTAACTCAATCTCGAAGCTGCGGATGTGCCGAAAATCTCAGTAAACACGAAAAAATTAAAAATCCTTTCTTAAATATTATGGCGAATCGAGAAAAAGTTTATACTGCCGTAAGATACTATCGTTATATCAACTTAACCAACGAACAAATTTTCAATCTCATAACT
>JARQZK010001720.1:0-25000 GCA_030704885.1 Cynegetis impunctata | reverse complement strand
AACATTGTAACTTTTCGACATGAATACCCAAAAATCTAACACTATTTGCGGATCGTAATTCATGTTTCCGAGAATCGATAACCAACGCTTCGTACAGGTTCGTTTCACGCAGTTAAAGCTTCATAAATTTCGTTTTGTGTAAGTTTAACATTAAAGAATTCTTGTAACACCAATACGAGAATTTCCGGATGAGTCTCTTGCATTTTAACTTGAGTTCACCAGTGGTCTGAGCCGACACCGCCAAGGAAGTGTCATCATCAAACAAGGTGATAGAGTCAGCATTGATGTACTCGGGTACATCGTTTACAAATAACAAAAAAATCAGAGGTCCCAATACAGAACCCTGGGGCACTCCTATAGTCTGAGCATAACATTTTGATTTAACTTTATTGTTCTCAACAAAAAAATTGCGGTCAGATAAAAAACTCGTGATCCAGTTCAGAAAAACTCCTCTAAATCCCAAACTACACATTTTGTTGGTTATGAAATTGAGCTGTAAGCAATCAAACGCTCGTGACTCGTTAAAAAATAAACCCGCCACATAGGAGCCATCGTCTAGGCAACCGTACACAAATTCAACAAAATTACATACGGCATACTGGGTTGATCTACCACTGCGAAAACCGTGATGGTAGCTAGAAATGATGGAAAATTTGTTAAGGTAGTTCATTCGATCATGAACCACCTTCTCAAATACCTTAGACAAAATACTCAGTAAGGAAATGGGACAATAGTTATATATAATATAATATATATATATATATATATATATATATATATATATATATATATATATTTATATTTCTATATATATATATATATATATATATATATATATATACACATCGTGTTTTTTCAATAATGCGCGAAGTTCAAGAAATTGTTCCTTAGAGGAAATGAAGCGAAAATGTTTCTACTATCCATACCATTAATATAACTGTAAAAAATTGAATAAATTAACAATAGTAGCGATAATGATAATAATAATAATTAATAATCGTAATAAAAGCAATACTTTATCAACAATAATCAAATTCAGGCGCTATGGCTGGAATTAAATTGAAACAAGAAAAATTGGTGGTGTACTGTTTTCTCTTTGAAAATATTCAGCTCAGAGCCTGCATAAACGCCAATAGCAAAAAATTGTGAATCGCAAAATGGCTTTGAATGCATAGAAACTGCGCACCAATTCTCAGAAAACTACCTACAGGGATATTAAATTTATTGAAAAAAATAAGTTTTTTTTTAGAACTTTACGACTCTGTAGTTCAAAATCTAAGACGTTTAGAACATATATTTTGAAAAATAAAAGGTCAATAAAGTACTTTTAATTCAAAACCAAATTTAGTAATAATTTAACGTTTCATAACTTTGTCAATTAATTATCAAAAAGAATGTCATGCCGAAATGTCAACTTTTTAATAAAATTAGTGTTTTAAAGTTTATAAGACAGTTATTCCTGCAAATAGCTGATTCAGTATACATATACTCATATAATTCAATAGAATATCAAATTTATACGGCCTATTTGAGGACAAAGAAATAACTTATCGAAAATATAAAATTTTGATCGACCAATCAGAAGCCAAATAACATTTAAAATCATCTGTCAGATAATTTCGTACCACGAAATTATATTAAATGGACGATTAAATTATAATGGATGATGGAAGCGTGAAATGCGGCCACCATGATATTTAACCATATAACCTTTTTCAAAATTGGATTATAACAATCACTAATGGAAGGGGAACAAATTGAGAAATATTACCTTATTAAGTTTCCATAACTTTTGAGAGAGCATGAAGTGATATTTCATTAATTTCAACCATTCAAATGAAAACGATGGATGAATGTTGTCGAATTATCTAATTAATGACTCACGTAGAAAAATGCAATGAAGTTAACATTCATCACGAAGAGCATGTTTTCATGCAAACAACTTCAGAAAAATAGTAGAAAAGTATATTATATATATATAAATATATATATATATTAATATATATATATATATATATATATATATATAATTATATATTTATATAACTATAAATATATATATATATATATATATATATAAATATATAAATATATATATATATATATATATATATATATATATATATATATATATATATATATTTAGGGTGTTCTAATTGCCATGGGCCATTATTGCTATCTCGGTAATTATAAGAACTACAATGTTGGTCAAATTAGACAAAATGTGCAGTTATTGGAAGACATTGAAAGTATAGTTTCATATTTGAAAAAAAAATTTTATCTCGACGTACGGGGGTTTTTCAAAAAATTGCTCAAAACTATTTGATCGAATATCTCGAAAAGTATAAATTTTACAAAAATTTTACAAAAAGTTCTTCAATTTGGTATTTTGTAAGGAAATTTGGTGCGTATAGTTTTCGAGATATTACCATCAACTTACTTTTTTTGAATACGAACCTGTATTTTTTATTCCATTTCTTAAAATTCTGATTTCAACGATGTATTACATGTTCACCTCTGTTTGCGTTTGATAAAAAGACCAAATTTAAGTTATATTGAGTTTAAAAAAAAATGAGAACATCAGAGGTGGCTTAGACTACCTACCAATGAAACAATTGCCTATTTTAATAACATAAACAGACTGTAGCAGCGTGTGATGAAAGAAACTGTTTATAAAGTTTTTAAACATTCAAACTTTTTGCCAACTAATTAAATTCAAATTATGTGATAAACCTCAAAACTCCCTTATTTTTTAAATAACCTTTGCCAAAATTGAAAGTGGATTATACATACCTAATGCATTTGTTTCATCATCATTCACAGCCGTTACAGTTGTGCCCCGTTCTGAAGGATTATTAAATTATCCGTATTGTAGCAAATTTCTCTCTAGCCTTGTAAAAGTTATTCGATTCGGTAAGCGCCTTTCGGAGTACGAATTTTGATAAATTTGAAGGACTTTTTCAGCAATTCGAAATGCTTTTGCATAACAATCAATTTATTTTTGCCTTTGGAAAACGCTACCATGTTGGTTTAAACTTACTCTGACACGACACATGTATTACGGATCATAGGCTTTTATGAGCAATTGTTTCTCTTTGCTCTATGATTAAACCTATGATAAAATGAAGAAAGTTAAATACTAGTTTTTTACCATTCAAATACAAATGAATATGGACATGTGATACATCGTTTACATCAGAAAAAAAAGGTATTTTTAAATTTGGAATGTAAAATGCAGGTCTGTATTTGAAAAACGAAGTTGAATGTGATATCTCGAAAACTAGATGAATCAAATTTCCTTAAAAAAACACCAGCTTGAAGAATGTCTAAAATGCAAAAAAATTTTTTCACGCTAATTTTTTGTAAAAATTATACTTTTTGAGATATTCGATCGAATGGTTTTGAGCAATTTTTCGAGAAAACCCCCGTAGCTGACAATCTTATGTAGCCTACATAAATTGATTGTAGATCTCTTGGTAAAATATGAAGGATTAGTTATGCCACGGATAAAAGTAAAGAACCATAGGCACATAGTTAGATCACATAAAATAAAATAATTCCTTCTTCATTAAGTTAGATTTTGGAATGAATTAAAGTTTTTAAACAAGATTTTATTCATTTATTAATATTTTTCTGATTATAAGAACATTATACTATCATTAAATAGAGAGATGTGATTCTGAGAGTTTTCAGTGATCATCACAATAAAACTATTTAAGTTAAATTGTACTACAATAAATATCTCACTCATAGGTTTGTCAAAAATTATCAATAATTAATTATTTTATCTATTGAATTTTCATACACTCTGACTGAAGATTTGAATAAAATTTTCAAATATCCATCGAATAAATCCAATGTTGATACTTTCAGACCTAACCGAAACTATTGAAAAGTTGCTTTCTCACACATCGTACTGACTTCGTATGGGACGTTCAGAACCATGAAAAATTTCAGACATATTGAATGCCTTAATCAGACCCCCTAAGTCGCTTCAATTTGTCACACAATGTACGTGAGTAAACGTACGGTTGTAATTTTTCAACTTTCACAGACGCAAACTGACAAGAATACAGGCCTTGCATAAACTGAGAAATCGTTTTCTCCAATCAAATTATTTTTATTTTTATTTCCGCAACAAAATAATAATTAGCTGTTGGTAATATCGCTTCTCTCTCGCTAATACCCTTCTCTAGAAATAGCGCAATACCTAATGCTCTGAACAAATGATGAACAAAAAAATTATTTCCACAATAGATGCAAGGGAGTATTCACAGTTATTTCAGTAAATATTATTTTCCGTCGACCTCTAAATAAAAGCTTACTCTAAGGTACACGAAATTGATCATTAATGACCCATTTTAATGTACAATTTCTCCTATTTTAATGTATGATTGTCATGGGCAACCAAACACAGAAGTATTCAGCAGGGAATAGTTGAATTATTCTGTGTCTGTACTGTTATTCCACAGAGAAAAGGAATTCAAAATTCAAATCAAAAAATTTAACTCTATACGAAATAAAGTAGAAACTGCGGGAAAAATTTTATGCAATATTCGTTCGAAAGTAATTAACACTTCAGCTTCCACCAGTTCCACATATTCCTTATTGGATATTGTAGGTAATGTGAACTATTCAGAATGTCACATGTCTAATATTCCATCTATGAATTTCTCAAATTGTTCCATCGGGAGTATAAATATAAATATATCGAAATAAACATAGAAATCTATATTGTGTCAAATGTATCTGTTATGCAAAATGAAAATTCATTTCAATCAAGAATTTATACTCAATTCATGATGAGGTCGACGGAAAAATCTTGTAATAAACTCGTTTATTAATGTAGCGATTAATGGTCTCGAATTATAGAAAATATCTCAACCATTAATCGCTGTCATTAATAAACTAGTTTATTAAATAACTATTTCTCATCAGAAAAATACAACACAATGAAAATTATTCAGCTTTGCAGTATAGAAAATGGAGGAGAATAAGATTCTCCACAGGTATTTTATTACGTGTGGAACTTGAAATAAAACAAAACATTCAATTAAATGTGAAAACTCTCACACATAAAACAAGAGAAAAACATAGAGCTCCGTGACTAAGGTTGTATGTTCCTCTCATTATTGTTCTTTTCATCATATACAAATTCTCAACAGCCTAAGTCAATTTGGAGGGCCTGTGAAGGTACACATAACGTTGAAAACTACTGAAAAATATGGAATGTCTATATTGAGATGGGGAGATTACGTAAAATAATTACCAACTCAATCTCAATCCACGTATTAATTTTCAGCCCTTTACCTCGATCTGCAAAAAGCTCTGGAGGTTAAGAAACCTCAAAAACTAAAAGAAAAAATGTTTATACTGCCAAAAGGCCATTTCTCAGGATCAACTCAATGTACGTATACATATTCAACCCTCTATATGAATTTGGATGGGGTTTGGGGGTATAAAAATCCTTCAAAACATATGTTTTGAACTCTATATAATAATAATAATAAGGACTTTATTGATTATGAGAGGCGAATTCTAGCAAAGCTATTCTACTATAAGTATTAGTCCAGTAAAATTGTCATCCAAAATAGATCTCACGTACATAGAATCAGGAGTAACGATTTTTTCGGATGACATGGGGTATTCTGGTCAAGTTTTCGACCTTCAGGTTCCTCCGGTAGGTATACTTAGTTTCCCAGCCCCAAAACCTTAATTCTTTGGCACTTTTTTCAGTTTCCTGCCATTTTGACCAAATAATTAGTGTTTCCACCATCACTATTAGATTTTTTTAACTAAATAAAACTAACTAAATTTTGAAATTTTTTTCGTCTATAAAAATATGAAAACAACTTATGTTATTGAAAGAAGAATTCGCAAAGTGCATCGCGAGCTGAAGAAACACTTTTCAATGGGAACCCGTAATAAAAAATAATTTATTTAATTCAAAAAAAATTTGCTTGGTGCATCGCGTACTGATAGCGAAGCAGATCGAGAGGTGATTCGAAAGGAACAGTCTCCGCAAAATACAGCGCGGTTGAAGAAAAGCGTTCAATCTCACAGCACATCGTATTTGAACATGAACTTCGCTCATTGTCATCATCATATTTTCAATTATAATTTTTGGGGATAATACAATTGAACATCTCAAAAATAATGATCGAAGAGGTCCAGAGCAGATTTGCTTACCACTCCCACCTCTTTGTTGACTTTTGATACAACAAAGAGCCTTCTGTGGAAAGATTTTAAATCATGTTTTCAATTATCGAATAACTTTCTCCGTACAAATTCTTAGAATATCATCAATTTTCATCAGCAGGTTTTTTTTACAATCTTTTGCTATTCTAATGATATTCATCGACCGTATTCATCATTCCACCGTAAACTACCTAGTAATTACAACAACCTGTTTCGATTATAGCATCTAAGAAAGCTGCTCAACAGTAAAAACTTGAGTTATCCTTACTGCTAAATGAAAATGTACGCCCCCATGACATTTCTCTCTCATTTTGTGACGCCGTCCATGCGACATAATTGATTGTAAGTGCATTCTTCGCGAAAGTAGACTCGCTTCTAACGAGATAACAATGACATCACGAATGGAGGGCGTGACACACGAGCATATCTAATTCCTGTAATTGATTTCAAAATGGCACTGCCGTTCAAACAGCATCTACATACGGGCACAGCTAGGACTGAAGACTGAGGAACATTTGTGGCTTAAGAGCTATTATGACTTTTTCTAATATAAATATTTATATTTAGCTCTTTGGTATTTGTAAATCATGAAACTTACGCAGAAGTAATTTTCGTTTTTGAAAAAATCATATAATGACTGAAAAGGTGAACTGAATATTAAAATTTCTTTTTCCTTGCTTTTCAGACTTCCACTGAAATTGCCATGTGAATGTATAGGATGTTTTTACGATATAAACTCAGATTTTTTTCTCTTATATTCTTATGATAATGATGTCAATTTTTTCTTCTTTATATCGATTACCTCATTCATTTCGTTTCAAGTTTTTTTTAAAAACATGGAGTTGATATTCTATCCATGGGAAGGTGAAAATGGTTATATTTCTGGAATAGTTAAAATTAAACGATACATACAGCATTTTGGGCTATTTTGGAGTAAAAAAACACTGTTTGTGAAAGATTTTTCACACTCCTAAACCTTCAACCTGGGGGAGTTTTACGTGGCTTGAGCTGATATTAGAAAAGTTTTGTTTGATGGTAAGTATATTATTTCTATATCAGTTGATATTTCGCCAGATTTGTTGTCTTCTCGAGTTTTTTGAGGTTATTGATACGTTGATGTTAGGGAAGTATCTTTTAGGAGTTTCATTTCTTTTCCTCGAACGATAATATTTTAACATAGAAATATCATGAAGTTTTGCGGTTTTTAAAATTTTTCAAAAATCCACGGACTCCCCAAATTGACTGGGTGGGTTGAGAGTTTGTATTTAAAAAAACAATTTGGGGAAAATACGTCCTCAGTGACGAAGCTCTGCTGCTCACAGATTATTTATACTTAACTCATAATATACTTCATTAGTAGTTCCTCATTAATTTTTTAACTATTAATGTAGTAGCAACAGAAATATTTTAGTTATATTACCAAACAATAAAAAAAATTTGGAGGTTATATTGAATACAGCAGTTTGGACATGTGGAATGAATAGGTATAATTCACCTCATCGCCTGTATCTAATATCTTTGTATATAAGTGTAAACGTTGAAAATTTTTTCATATTCATGGCATAACACGATTTCGTGATTCAACACAAGCATGAATAACATAAATTAAAGAACTATTTCCTGATCATACTTTGAATGCATATATGATACAGCTTGGATTTAAAAACCGATAACTTGATGTTATTAAGTGATATTTTCATTCAGGATTTTCATGACCGCTTTCCTCTCTCAATATAGGTATATTTAAGGTAATCATACAAATTCGATTAGCATTATTTCACGAACAAGCTATGCACTTCTTTTCAAAAAGAATGTAGTCTTTCACTGACAATTTTATGCATACCCATTTTCCAAATATATTTCTTCGATAAAGTAGGTTATTCAACTTCAACTTAGTCAGCAATTGATCATATTGAAAAACAAAGAAAAAATTATATCAAATCATGAAAAATATACAAGTTAACCATGGTTAACCATGGTTATCCATGGGAGCTGGTTATATGTATTCCCTAACGAGAATTCTACATTCACAATCAAAAAAACGAATTATAGAAATCATCAATTCACCCCGACTCTAAATCTGCATTACAGCTGTTTCGATCTTATTGGATCTCATCAGTGCAGCTTATTTGATTCGGAGTGAATCAACAAGTTTCTAATTATTCTCCAATGGTGGTCCGAAACATTACCTGGCTAACAACCCAGAGCGCCTTACACCAATCATTTTGGAAACCAACAATTCACCGCTCAGATCGAAAATCCCGTCGGGATAATACATAACTTCTTGACATGAAATGTCTACTCTGCAACTGTAGTGTATGTGGTTCCAAAGCATGCTAACATAGCGTTTATTAAAATTCTGGACATACTAGAGTGCGCCCTGAAGTACTTGTTGCGATTAGAATTCTCGTTGGGAATAAATATAACCAGCTCCCTTGGAAAGTAGTTTGATAATTTTTTTAATTATTGAAGAATATTCCTTGTTCCCTTTATGTAGTTTATTAAAAGTATATAATAAACTATCAATGATTCCTCTAAGTTGTAGTTCATCAGGTCTACCTAAAGTGAGTGATCCCTCTGGAGATTGGATGATGATCTTCTGCTAACCTGAACAATGTTTCGATGATGTTAACGTCAGTCCAGTCGCGAATATTCGTCAGCGTTTATATTTGACGGTGTGTGTATCGGAGCTCACCGCGTCATTCTATTTTTTTCTTTATCACAAGATGAAGCATTTACTTAGGAGGTAGAGAATTTTTCACAGTTCTATTTATGTCACTGTTGTTATAGTTGTTCATGAGATGTAGAGCATACAACGAAGGATCCACATGTCGAATGCTTCTAATCTATCGTGAGACCATATCTTCACTCCATACAGGAAGACATTATTGGACATTTAACCATTCATTCATGAATTTTCAGGTTCATAGTGTTATTGCATAGTAGTGATCTCATGTTGGTGATGTTGGTGCGCTCCCTCACAATGTGGCATTCCATTTCTCTGTCTAATGATGCAACAGCCAAGATGAAGCTAACTCTTAAAATGCTCAACCTGTTGTTTGTCCAGTGTCAGGTTGATGGGGTGACTATTCCGTTGAAACAGCATCATTTAAGGATTTTTATGTTGAAGCCAATGCCCGATTCCTACGATTAATATGAGTGGAATCTGCAGTATGTATGTGTCATACTATCTGTTTGATAGTTAAGAAGGTATATGTACTCAGTTTCTCTTTGGTCATACTTTCTCCGAAATTAGAAAACTATTGGGCTTATCAAAAATTAACAGTCAGGTGCGGGAGTAGTTTTTTTTCGTTTTAGACCTTCACGATAACGCATTTCTAAATTATCTTGATGTCCTATATATATATTCATATAATACAGGGTGAGTCAGTTTTTTGTAGCAGGACTTTAACATCTTTCAAAAAACTTCTTTTATGATGAAAATTTTATATAAACATATATGCTTGAGAGCTTCGTTTCTGATGTACAGGGTGCCATAGTCTCATATTTTTCTGTTCTTGTCTAAGAATCCTCCTATAATTTTCGAAATAATTGAATGCAATTTGGCATACCTATTTCACTCCAACAACTCAATATTTGAGGCTCTTAAGCATTCTTGAACACACTTTGTTAGTCATTAACTTCAATTAATAAATATCAAATAAACTGTGTTCAAGAAATAAAGTTTCATTACAAGTCAATTCTTTTTGCATTTATATCATATATCCATACAGTTTTCGAAAAGAATACAGGAGAGTAAAAAGTATCCAAACTAAAGAAATAATTTAAATCGATGTTTCATTGGGAGCAGAGGCAGCACGCATAAAAGTTCTAGAGGGTTAAATTGGGTAGGACCCCCAAAAGTGTATCACTCTGTAGGTATTCAAAAATGCTCGATAGCCCCAACTATTGAGTTATTGAAGTGAAATAGGTGTGTCAATTTTTATTCAATTATTTTGAAAATTATAGGAGGAAACTTGGAAACAAACGAAACAATATAAAACTTCGACACCCTGTATATCAGAAACGAAGCTCCTAAGCATATATGTTTATGAAAGATTTTTATCATAGGAAAATGTCTTTTAGAAGTTGTTAAAGTCCTGCTAAAAAAACTGACTCACCCTATAGATAGATAGATAGATAGATAGATAGATAGATAGATAAAATTTATTGGTGTAGATACTGAAAATTACATACATATACTAATTAAACATACATCATATCGTATACGCAGCACGGTTTTATACAGGTCAGTCCAGATACATGAATTATCAAACTTAATTGAAAAAATTAACAAATTGACAACGAATCAGAAATATGAACACTTAAAGAAGTCATGCATATCGTATAAAACATTTTCAATAATAAATTTCTTCATATATACCCTAAACCTGATCACAGGCATTGAACGCAATTGCGGGGGAAGATGATTAGAAAATTTCCAGGACCAGTAGTTGGGTCCATTGAGTGATTTACTCAGTCGATAAAATTTCAATCGAAAGTTTTGCTTGTGCCTTGTATCATGCACATGGCAGCTTTCACTTGAAACTGCTAAGTGTGCATTTTCTCGTGCATAACACTGGCAGAAATAAACAAACAACCCTGGAAATGTCAGGATCTGAAGCCGTCTGAAAACATCCCTACAGAAATCCCTATAACCAATACCTGCCATTATTCGAATGACTCTACGTTGCATCCGAAAAACCTTATCTCGCCCCGAGCAATGGCACCAGGCCAACAATCCATATCTTAAATGAGATTCAAAAAGTGCGAATAGAATATATATATATATATATATATATATATATATATATATATATATATATATATATATAAATATATATATATATATATATATATATATATGTATGTATCATATAAATTTAGAACTGAGTCTATATAAGATGAATCAGAAAAATCAAACATATGAGTGAAGCGGTTAGCGAATATATAAAGAAGCCGGAAGATTTCACAGCAGTCAAATTTCTGCGATCTTTTTTATTTGAGTGGCAATCTAAGAGATTTGACACGCAATAAGGTAACAAAAGAGAACAAATTTATTTTGATTCTATGAAGGCGTGGTTGGTAATAAATATAATAAACCATTTTATTATATTTCGTTTGAAACCTTTCCGCTGAATATAATCGTAATAGCAATAAATTTTCATTAAAGAAAACATAATGAATAAAATAGCTCATTATTTTTATAATGATCAATTGTAACATAGTAGACAATTCATCCATTCAATATATTCAGGGAATATTTTAGTTCTATTCATGCCATATGTCTTTAGAAATTTCACAAACTATTTCAAACGTACTTCCTTCTCGGTAACTTCCTTTAAGTACTGTATCAATTATGGAGGTTAATATTTACCAACAACCACTAATTCCTTTGGTGAATTACCGCCGTGAGCACGGAACAAATATCACAGAACATCCAGTTAGTGAACGCCAAGTATGATTTATGATTTAATTCATATTCATTACTTAATGCACATTTATTACTTCGATGTAATAGCTTCTCGGATGTTGAAATGGTCGAGTCGAATAGACTGACTTTGAAAGAAAAGATTTGCAATATCCTTTGTATACTGCTTTATTGCTTCGCTGATTCTGTATTCCATGTATTTTCCCCGAAAATCTATAAAATCTATATATATATATATATATATATATATATATATATAATAAGGAATTCCTCGTGTTAACGAAACACGTACCGTGGTTATAGAATTAAGTGAAACTAGGACATTCATTTCAAACTACTAAAACAAACCTCCTAGTCCGCTCATTTTAGGAGTTCACGAAGCATCGAAATATCTACATCTACCTTAGACGGTAATTGTGAGAAATTTTAATTTGTTTATCAAAATGGATGGAAATTGATAGACAGACTGTTTCGCTCTTATTGGGGCTCATCATTATCATCCATCTGTCGAAATTGATAACCAAACCAACATTTCAGATGAAAGATGTGATTCAATTGTTTCCGACTGGTAGCGCTGTGTCATATTTATTATGGCATTGCGTTGGTAGAAGGAAAATATAAGACCGTTTCAAATGTTGGTTTGGTTATCACTTTCGATGGACGGATGACACTGATGAGCCCCAATAAGGGAGAAACAGTCTGTCTATAAATTTCCATCGATTGTGATAAACAAATTAACATTTTTAACAATTACCGTCTAAGGTAGATGTAGATATTTCGATGCTTCGTGAACTCTTATAAACAGCTTTGTTTGATTAGTTTCAAATGAATGTCCTAGTTTCACTCAATTCTATATATATATATATATATATATATATATATATATATATATATATATATATATATATATATACATATATATAGAATTTTTTTTTTCGGGTATATTTTGGCATTTTCAGCCGGCCTCCATCGGATCAATTAAGGTCAAATATGGCATCGGTTGTTCATGAGACAGAACGAAACTATCAAGTAATTTGAGATTTTTCGAAAGTTTTCAAAAGCTCTGATAGTCGATTTTGAATAACATATCGAAAATCTGGTATCTACGATATTTTGGGCGCTGTACAAAGCTAACTTTTCTTTCCAAACCTCCACCAAAGTGAGTTAGAGTATTTCAATTTTGTACGTGAATTAAGTGGGTGTAAGAAAAGTGTTTTCTATGGAATAAACGTTTTGCTGCAACCGCTGCCGTTTTTATGTAAACTTCATAATTTTTCGTGACTTTTGTTAGTTTTCGCCCTTCCTCAGACAGTCGACAATGAGATAGATGGTTGAAACTCCGTACGTAGATGGAGTTCATATAAGGAAAGTGTTTTTCTCTGATTGCAATTATTTTCCTCAACCACACAATTTTGAAATAGAGATATTTCCTGTTTATTGTGGTTTTACAAATCTGCTTTATTTCTAACGCACGTCCAATTTGATTTAAGATTTGTCCGAGAAAAAGAAAAAACTACAAACTTAGTGACGGAGCTTACTCGTCTTCTTTATCGTCGATATACATATATAGGAATAACATGTGCGTCCTTCTGTCCGCTTATTTAAGGTATTACTTTTGCTCTCGTAGAACTGGCTGATAACTCGCATGAGCATAGCTCGTGAACATGCGTCGAGCCTGTTGAAGTTTTGAATACGACCTTTAGAGGTCACTTGACCGTCCATTATGGCCAAGTGATCTCACACATACGAGCGAGGAGCTGTGAAGAAACGAACACAGTGTAGCCCAAGTAAACGGAGCTGTAGCTATGCGATGAAGGTACATAAATTCTCACTGAATTTATAGAAATTTTAAAAGTTTTTTTGTAGCACCTCTTGAGATTTCAATTTGTTATATACGTATATATATATATATATATATATATATATATATATATATATATATATATATATATATATATATATATATATATATATATATATATATATATATGTATATATTTCTTTTGCGGTTAGGTTAGATTAGTTTAGCTCCATAGATCCTCCAAAAGGAACTGGAGATATGAATTTTGGATATGTTATACATTCATAATTTGCCGCTAGTTTGGAGACTACCAGAATTTTGACTGAATTCACAAAAAGGTTTTTTCTGCTTTAATGACAACCACAGAGATTCGTATCCATATCATTTTGTGATGAAGAGTACTACAAATTCTAAATATATAATATATAATATATATATATATATATATATATATATATATATATATATATATATATATATATATATATATATATATATATATAAATTCTGTCTCATTAGCTTACCTTTTTGTGAATACCGAATATAACTCTTTCTGCTATAACAATTTCTCCACTTTCTATCGTTCTCTTATTACCAGATATATCTTAGTTCAGATAAACTCATCACTTTTCATTGTGAAAGAGAAATTTTAATATTAAAGTCTCAGTATCAAAGATTTATTCAATATTGTTTTTGATAATTTTCAACTATATACTGGAAACTCTTTCAATTCAAACTGTAACACTCTTTCCATATTAATTTATATTGTCAATAAAAATAGGATTTTTTCGAAATATCATATATATGATCTATTCGCGTTGATACATCGATATTTTGCACGAAAACCGATTCGCGGAGCCTACAGCAAACGTTGAGATGTGTGAACAACTTTGAGTTAACGAAGCACCATCCATTCTGGCTTTCGGAACACATGAACAAACAATTACTTCATCCATATAAATTACTTTATTATTAACATTATCGGTTCAAGCATACCTAGAAGCTCATCTACAAGTAGAGGAGAAACTATTTAGTGCTATATAACCATCATTCAGTTTCGGAAATCCTAAACGACCTATCCAGAATGAACTGAACTATGTTTTCTGGCAATTGATTATCTTTAGCAGAACTAAATTTTACTCTCAAATAGACTAATAACTCTTAAAAGAGTCAGCAAAAGATTTTAAAGACGTTCATTGATGATGTATACTGTCTACCAAACATCGTGTAATCGTAACTCAAACACTAGGTTTTCATCTTATGTGAGAAAATTATTCTCCCTTAATTACCTTCTACCGATGAATGCAAGAATATAAAAGCTATCTGAGCTCTCAGATTTCAGTCTAAATTTGACCGTACGAAATATTGTATTATATTTACAATCAAATTCTTAAAAAATCAAAAATGAACATTGATGATTAATTTTTCAATATAAAACTGAAACTGAAGTTATAAAATGAATAATCGGGTATATATATGTATATATATATATATATATATATATATTATATATATATAATATATATATATATATATATATATATATATATATATATATATATATATATATATATATAAATATATATATATATATATTATATTATATTATATATATATATATGTATATTTATATATAAATATATATATATATATATATATATATATATATATATGTATATTTATATATAAATATTATATATATATATATATATATATATATATATATTATATATATATATATATATATATATATATATATATATATATATTTATATATATTCATGATATTTTATCGGAATAATGACAAGTGTATAACAATTCTCGAATCTAACAAAATTAATAGTGGCAGTAATGGGCTTCAATATTGAATGGCAGGATAATTTGCTTTATATTATAATTTAAATAATTTTATTACGAATTCTCAAATCATAAAATCGTTATCATTCATTCATTCATCTAGATGAAATTTCTCCCTGTGCACAAACCGCTAAGCGTCTGCAATTTTTCCACATATTATGAATATTCAAACACCTATTATTGATATTAACGAGTCAAGATAATCACAAAATACCAATAAATAATTGTCGTTATAGGAAATCGAAATACAACGTGTCAAAAGAACGCAACTTTCTAAGCATAACACGTACGAACACCTATATGTTATGTCATAAAATTGATTTATTTAAGTAGATTTTCACGATACGTTACTTCTGAAATGATGTATTCGACTAGTTTAATGAGGCGAGGAGTTCAAAGTGAGTGGGTTTCTTCTCTATGTGCTTACCCGGTAGGTAGATTCCAGATAACAGGAGCTTTTCGGGAAGGTCAACAATACGTTTTGGTCGTGCCACTTCTTGCCGTTTTCCCATACACCCTAGAATGGAATTACAGAGTCATTAAGTTAGTTTATGATAATAAAAATATTTCAGTTCAGAAAACCACAACAAAAAAGTAATTTATTCAATTTAATTCATGGTATTCTTTCAAATGTATATATCTATGCAGGTAGATAAGTTTGAACATATTTAAAAATATTAAGCATACGGAAGATTGTTAGATTTGGCGTAGTTGGAGTTTGTATAAACAAGGAAGAAGCTAGAATTTATTAATATGTGTCATAAATACACTAAATGGAAATTCTGAAAAAATGTATTCCCTATATTTATGCCATTTCAAAGGAATACTCTTCACGGCCGTCATGCCAATCCAAATATAAAACAATCAATCTTATATATATATATATATATATATATATATATGTGCACTTGAAAATACTTCATTGTAATTGTAAATTTCAATTCAAATTGAAAAAAAAATTAAAAATTATACTATCTTTGAATGAATGCCCACTCAATCACTTACTGTGAGAATATAGAGCTTCGCAATACGGAATAAATTCATTTATCCACTTGTTAAATTATTTTAGATATCAAACTTATATGAAAGCTGTTTATCACAATAAGACACAAAGTATAATTGCCTACTTGTATCACAGAATCAGAAGTTACATTTTGTTACCAGCTTATTCTGAAGCCGAAGGATCAATCAATGACATTACTACGATCAAGGAAATATAAAGAAGCACTACAGTGCACTTCAGAATTAACTCAATCCACTCAATAAGTTTCAACGTTCCCACTCAATCTAGATGGGCTGTGGTGTTGCGCAAATCTTGAAACAAGAAATGTTTACATAAAAATGACAGTAAAAAGAGAAGAAAGTTGATATTACCAGAAGGCACTTCCGTACATCACCTCAATCAATTTACAGATTTTTAACCGTATAACCTAGTCGGAGGGGGTTTGGGGAAGCAAAAAACGGATGATTTCCAAATTTTTTGCCACCAGTTTGAAAAAGTTTCGCTATTTTAACTCTCTGTCACTCTCTTGGCCAATATTTAAATAAGCTAAAATTTACACTGAATATACCACAATGAGACAAGGATCAGAAAAATATAGGTCCAAGAGGTCTTAAACAGATATAAATTCCACTCCCGCATTTCACTGCGTGCATCATCGACACAGTGCAATAGTTTATCATTTTTGAGTAAAATAAGACTAAACACGATTCATAAAACAATTTTTTCTTTCTGAAAATCCTGTAGTGAATTATGTTGTGATGATTCTGTAACAAATATGACAGTGCATAATTTTTACACACAGAAGAAGAATTGCGCAAATAATTCTCATATGACTAATACACCTATATCTACTCGTATAATGAATTAATTATATAGAAGCTCAAAACTAATTGAATACGTAACATTTGCTACTCATTATGAATGAACTATAATTGTGTTCATTTATATTGCTATAAACATGATATGTTTATTAATGCGAACAAGAAGGTAAGAAAATTTAAACTAAATTGAAAACATGGTGAAAATTGAAATTTATTTTCAGAACCCGCATTTAATCTTTTTGATTAACTTCGAAATTATTCTGTTCATAATGCATAATATGACTATAATGTAAGTGAACGATATAGTTTCATTTCATTCCAACCAAGAAAAAACCCGTGAGCATCGTGGAAGTTCCGTCACTAAGGTAGTATCTTTCCAGAAGTGCATGACATCGAGCTGCAATTCCAATGGAATAAACTGTAGTTTGAAAAAATTCGCTTTAATAGCAAACTGAGTTAGAAAAGAAAAAACAATTTATTGTATATGTAAAAAAAGTGTATCGCATATTGGTAGAAGCAATTTTAGATGCGATTTCAAGGAAATAAAGTCTCTTTGAAGAACAGTGCGGTTGAGAAAAATGGTTGAAACATATAACGGGTCATACCTTAATATAGTTTCAATCTGTGGAAGTAAGCAAATTTTTGAAAACAACGAAAAAAAAATAAATTTTTACGTTAAAAGGGCGGCGACGACAAAAAAATATGTATAATAATTCCAAAGGGAATCTCTCTAACATGAACTCAATACACTTGCACATTTTCAACTCTTATTCAATTAAAGAGGGTTTTGTGGTGCAAAGATCTTTCAAAAACCGATTTTTCTTGCTTTATGAAAACTGAGAATGGCAAATTTCGAATATGTTGTTTATAATTAATTTCTACATCGATTGTCACTCGTTTTTCCGTCAATGCTCCTTCCTGCCACTGCCCTTCTCAAAGCTTAGAAAAACATGGAGTTTCTCTGAACTTTTTTTTCAATAGATTTGTTCTGCTTCCAAAACAACCCCTGGTCTGATAGTAGGAGCTGGAGATGCGGATATGTATATATATATATATATATATATATTTATATATATATATATATATATATATATATATATATATATATATATATATGTGTGTGTGTGTGTGTGTGTGTGTGTGTGTGTGTGTCAGACATTAAAAAAATTTCGAAAATCGTGGTCTAGAATCTAGGTCTGAAACGGATATTAAAACTATTCCTGCATCTGCTTCCAAAACAACCCCTGGTCTGAAAGTAGGAACTAGAGATGCGGATATGTATATATATATATATATATATATATATATATATATATGTGTGTGTGTGTGTGTCAGACATTAAAAAAATTTCGAAAATCGTGGTCTAGAATCTAGGTCTGAAACGGATATTAAAACTATTCCTGCACCTGATTGTTGACTTCCAATACAGTGCAATACGCTATTTTTTTCGGGGATATTAGGATTAAAAATATCCAATAAATAGAATATGAGGATAAGAGTTTGACCTTTCAGTCTATTTCATTCATTCCATTTGTTTTTACTGTAAAATATAAAGGCAAGATTTTTCCTACCTAATGTACTAATTCAATTGATCAAACGCAGCTTCATTGTTCAAGCAATGAAAAGAACCCAACTGAATTGAGGCCATTTCATTTATTAAATATTCGGAAAGTTAATTCAATGCCTATGTCCTAACTCGATCAACCCTTTTAGGAGTTTATTGACTTGAGCTCAGGGCCGTAGCAGTATATATTTAACTGTCAGAACTCATTATGAGATGATTCATTCCGAATAGTGTATCCGAAACTAGAACAAGCCGTGCAGGGGTCGTGTTTAGTGTTTCTGTATAAGAAAAAAACAGCAATGTTTCATAACTATGGATATATTTTCCCTTCGGAGAGAAGATACGCGGAAGTCTTAAATTGTTAAGATTTTAGTTCTCTATTACTATACTTATTTGACATTGTTATATGAATAAAGTTGCAGAAAATTAGGACACAAACGATTCTGGTAAAATTTGAGCTGTCTGCGATTAATTCTTGCCGAGTTAAGGCATTTGTTGACGTAATTTCGAGCGGTTTGCAGAGGTACACAATTTATCCGCATTTTAAAAGAGGGCTAAGTGCTGAACAGATTGAAATCAATTCCATCCTTTTATGACAGACCGTTGCCGAGGTACGGCCGATGCTCAGGGCGCGTTTAGGCGCAACCTTAAGCCGGATTTATAGTTTGACGCACTGTAAGCGTAGACGCAACGCAATAATATCAACTATAGAATGGAAGGAAAGGAAAAAGGAAGGAAACACACGTGTTTGGGATTAACTCCTTCAGCCAGATCAGAGGATACTCTTGTATGTACAAGTGCATTAAGGATAGGAAAGAAGGGATAGGGTTCAGAAGATTAATACTGACCCAGCATTCGCCTTATAAGTTTGCAAGCAGTGACTTACATTACCATGAGGAAACCTCTGAAAAAACTCATGGCAGACCAGTCGGCCCTGGGGTTTGAACCCTAGACCTCCCAACTACAAGTACTCGACTAACTAGCTTGGTACTATAGAATGTATGTACTCTTGTTTATAAATGAACGTAAACGCATGACGTTACGTAAGTGAAACGGACTGGAACGGAAGAGTTGACCAACATTCATCTTTTTACAGTGCGTTTCTTACGTCCGGCCAATCAAAAGAAAGAATTCTGTGCGATGTCAGCCTCACTGTCAGATGTCACTTTTCCCGCCTTCAGTTTAGTAAAGTTCTTTGTTTTTTATTCTTGTTTTGTTAATTATTCACAATAGATGAATAATTAGAATATTTTAATACAAATTCAAACCAACTCAGGCTATTTATACGATTAATATAATTTGTAGGTTATTTGTAGTGTCTTTCACACTCATCACCTTAATTAACCTCTACCCATGCGCAAAAATTCCTTTCCGTCGAATTATAAATTGTAAAATCTTTTACAGTCTGTTTTTTACGTATTCCTTGCGTCTACGTTTACACTCCGTCAAACTATAAATCCAGCTATACTATACTCTCCTACCGGCTGACTGCAGTGCTGCACTATATTCCTGAATGGCATCATGCATTTCCTTACAGAGCTACATCCCATGGATAACAATCAAAAGAGAAAACTCGGTCAGGAAATTTGACATCTTCAACAGCTATCAGCGCCTGTACTAATGTGATATTTTATTTTGAAAAGCTGATTTTGCATAATCAACGAAATCTCTTTGAAATCAAAATGAGCCAATAGTTGTAATATTCAATTGAATTCAACTGTGACAGCTGAAATATCCTACTCCTTAAATTATGCGGCTACCGTCCTGACTTCTTGTAGCCACTCACGCGTGAACAGATGTATTTTGTAATTAATTCACCCTAAATAAATAAACCATCAACTCTGAGTGCATCTATTAACGATAATTTTCTTTTCACTGAAAGTAGGTTGATTATATATTCGAACCAAATCAGCTGACGAACCGATGATGAAACAAAGCGTTGTTTTAATAAACTAGTCAATGAATTCATTTTAGCTTTGCACATGATTAATGATTAAACGGTAGTCTTCAATAGTTTTCAAAAATAGTACTCATACGTATTTTGATGAATGGCTTGTGTGGAGTCGTCTGGAAGAAGAGTATTGGGAGAATCAATATTTTCATTCACAATGTATGGATAGGTTGAATCGTTGAAATAATTAAAGTTTTAAGTGAAAAACTAAATTATTCAATAAAAATGATTAGGTACCTTTGTTGTTTACACTGATTTTTTTCTAGCTATAGAGATGCATTCTTTTTTCTCGAAGCTTAGAATCCTGTGGTTAATGATTATACTTGAAATTCTTCCTTGATATGAATGCATTGACATCAACTGAATTCTCATGTTTTTACACTAACTGTAGATTCCTCAACAAATTTCACAACAATACGACACACACTTGTAATAATGAACAAATTAGCTTAACGGTTAGTTCCTGTAGCTAGTGAATTTTTGCTATGGTGCACTTGCAATTATATTTTTTGATAAACTCAATTTGATTAAAAGTTGCTATATGTTTGAATTGCATACATTAACAAATTTATATATGTATATTATATATATATATATATATATATATATATATATATATATATATATATATATATATATGATAAACACTACATAGTAATTGAATTTCATTTATTATATGAAAGTCAATATGCTGACTAAAGTCTCAGGTATCACACTAACAATTCTGTTTTTTGACAATGCGTTGCATCAAGGGCTCCATAAAAGTGAGACTAAACTTTAAATTCAGTAAAATTGAACTCTCGAAGAAAACTAACTTACAAATAATATCTACACGGCTCACTCAAAATTCATATATTTATATATATATATATATATATATATATATATATAAATATATATATATATATATATATATATATATATATATATATATATATATATATATATATATTTATATATATATATATATATATATATATATATATATATATAAATATATATATATATATATATATATATATATATATATATATATATATATATATATATATATATATATATATATATATATATATATATATATATATATAAATATATATATATATATATATATATATATATATATATACCTATATATTATTTTATTTGGTTCGGCGTGTAAAAACTTCGCATTGTTCGAAGATATAAGCTGGTTTCTATAAAGGTTTGTTCGATAATTTCCATGTGGAACATCAATAGAAGGCTCATTCATTAAAACATGAATGAATGAATGAATATAAAAGTCATTTTATCGCTAATTGGAACGAAGTATTCGAATAGAGGAGTGCTTGTTATGTGAAACGTTCCGCTGATACTAAAGGTACCGATGCATTAGAGATCAAGAAGCTGTTAGTAAACCTACTTCTTCTTATTTGATCCTACTAGAATTTTGGAATAGGTAGAAAACTAATGATAATGGGTTCATTGCCTATACTATATATGTCGAGTAAAGCTACTAATTTTACTGGAATCAAGCTGAGTGTTTTACTTTATTCGATTTATAGTATAGAAATTACATATATTATATACTATAGAATTATATATATATATATATATATATATATATATATATATATATATATATATATATATATATATATATATATATATAGGGTGACCCGGAGCTACGTAATCGGTCCATAATCTTTTTGTCATTGAAGATATCGATATGAAATTTTCAGGACAAATATAATCCGACTATGTCTATTTTTCAAAATTATTTTGAAGAAAATTGCAGTTCCGGTTTTGCCGGAAATGATATCAACTTTGTTATTTCTAATGGAATAGCCTGTATATCTTTTGATTTTCGAATTTCTTATGTAATTTATAATAAAATTGTCATACTACTCTTCATATCTAAAATGAACAGTTTTCGAGTTATTAAGTTGGCAAATTTTAAACGTTAATAACTTTCTCATTTCTAATGGAATATATATACATATATATGTTTATTTTTGCATTATGAAATTTGCTATCAAATTACCTTTCGATTTGTATAACCATTCCCTATACCTAAAGTTGATAATAACAAAAATATTTCACAATTTTGTAATAATTTATATATCAATACACCTGAGAAATCGAATAGCGAGTTATTTTGACGTATCCATGGATACCAATTACAAAAATCGTTTAAAATTTAATTATTGTGTCACATTTTCTGTTCATTTGGTTTGTAGCACCTAATGCTGATATCCGAAAAGATATTGAAAAAATAGTAATTCTAAGACGTTAATATTCAATAATTATTTTTGTTTATAAACAACATATGTTTGTAGTAGACTGGTCAATTTGCAATGTCAAGTTTGACATTATCATTTTGGTCAATAGAAGTATATTCACATGTATCCAACAGTTACCCTAAATATTACATTTCAACGTTATACAGAAAGAAATCAATGCTTATCAATAACAGAATCACAAAACGTAGTTGAATCAGAATAAGAATATTTTTGATGATAAATTCTACTAGCTAGCAGAATATTTCGATCCGCATCTCCAATACAGTAAACCATATTTATTATTATTATCATTTCTTGCCGCGTAATATCCATTTTATTAACTGAACAAATACTAGAAAATGTGACACAATTAGACTTTGAATAATTTTTGTTATTGGTATCCATGGATACGTCTAAATAACTCGCCAGACAATTTCTCAGATGTATTGATATATAAATTATTACAAAATTGTGAAATATCTTTTGTTATTATTAACTTTAGGTATAGGGAATGGTTATACAAATCGAAAGGTAATTTGATAGCAAATTTCATAATGCAAAAATAAACATATATATGTATATATATTCCATTAGAAATGAGAAAGTTATTAACGTTTAAAATTTGCCAACTTCACCCTAGATGTTATCAAGTAATTAGTTGAAAATATGAAAAATTTTGAAAAGGAATGAATAAAACAATGTTTCAATGTTACAAAAATCCAAACAGCACACCAATAGACCTACTAACAAAGAAGTTATAGCCTATTTTTGTTGAAGACGCAACTGTCAAAATTTTACGAAAAAAATTAATAACTCGAAAACTGTTCATTTTAGGTATGAAGAGTAGTATGACAATTTTATTATAAATTACATAAAAAATTCGAAAATCAAAAGATATACAGGCTATTCCATTAGAAATAACAAAGTTGATATCATTTCCGGCAAAACCGGAAGTGCAATTTTCTTCAAAATAATTTTGAAAAATAGACATAGTCGGATCATATTTGCCCTGAAAATTTCATATCAATATCTTCAATTTCAAAAAGATTATGGACCGATTACGTAGCTCTGTGTCATATATATATATATATATATATATATATATATATATATATATATATATATATATATATATATATATATATATATATATATATATATATATATATAAATTTCATGAATACAAAAAATGTCTATCATAAATAAGAACAACAAGATTATTAATGATATAAAATTTTCAAACATGAAATTGCTTCATTAATCGGATACACAAAAGAACACCCAAAGTTGAAATAAAAATTTTTGATATAATATTTGAATACTGAAAATATATTTTATTTGTAATCTTTTTATTAGCATGCTAGAATATTTACTGCTTCCAACCTCATATTAAATGAAAAACATTCGTATTTCCGCTTTAGTGTGAATATTTCCAGATTCAGAATAATATTCGTTTAGAGCTAGAAAATGAAAGTGATTCGTCGTGCAAGGTACCTCTAACTTTCAAATTATAAAATAAATTTTCATATATTCATATCAAATTTATTATATTTAGAGATAGAAGATAAAATTAGTATCATATCGCTAGTGCGCAGGTACTCAATAAGTTAAAGTTCAAAAATCAGCCTAAGCAAAGATTCGCATTTCTGTACGATTTTATTTAGATTCATCACACTTTATATTATGATGAAGAATCAGAATGATTTAACTAATTATTTGGGAAGCAGAATATCTTTCATAATTTCTGCACATTCGAAGTTATTTTGTGCCCAAAAACTCAATACCTAGTTACAAGAAAACAAGAAATCTGTAAATAATAATAACTTATGTTGTAGGAACAAGCTCATACCAAAAGGCACCTCCTTGCACTATCAATATAATGCAATCACAAGTTTCAAATTCTCATACATAAATCAGAGGGGGTTAAATCCTTAAAAAAACAGGTTTTTTTCATTTATATTCACCCTCAAAAAATCCCTAGAAAGCTGAAGTTTGTATATGGTGACCATAATTAAATTTCTAATCTTTTACAAATTTTTATGAATCTCCCTGCCAATCTCTTGCACAACTTTTGGAAATACCAAAATTTTGATTTATAACTCACCCAGAGACC
>JARQZK010001719.1:17500-38281 GCA_030704885.1 Cynegetis impunctata | reverse complement strand
TATATATATATATATATATAACAACAAAGAAATTTGTCCGCGGGAAATATTAAACAAGTAGAGCAGAATTATCGGTATAGCCCGCTTATGTGTGTTTGTCTTCCGTAGAAGGGGATTTCGTTTGTTGTTGCTATTTTCATCTCCAAGTTTTCAATCCAATGCTTGGCTACGCCGTTCTGATGAGGACCAAAGAGTCCGAAACACGTGTCAACGGCTGCTTCCATATAAGCGGGCTATATCGATAATTCTGCTCTACTTACAGTTTAAACTTAAAACTACCAGTTTTTGATAGTTTTCCATTGAAACATATCAATGCGTCCACTTGAGAATATAGATCATTTGGTTCCCCCTTCGTGAAAGAATACAAAAAGTATTCTTTCATGAATTTGTTCATGTTCAGGTGTCGAGAAGCACGAGCGGAATTTTCAAACCGTTAGCAAAAGATTCGGGAATTAATTATGCACGACATAATATGCGAAATTCAGCCCTCTAGGAGGGGCATATGTAGCTCAAAAAACGTACGTAGATTGCGTAAATTGCGTTGGGCGTTATAAACTTTTTTCTCTGATCTCACTTTCACAGCTTCGTCAAATTGAGTTAGTGGGTTGAAATTTGGTACGTGGGTTGAGTTGATGCAGGGGAAGCTCACTTTCAACAGCTTTCCTAACGAAATGTAATTAGAGTCGGGTTTGAGGTTTAATTTTCTCCAGCTTTTAGTGCAGGGTGTTACGTGGGCTGAGTTGATATAAGGGAAGAGCCTTTTGGTAGTTTCAATTATTTTCCCTAACCGCCTTTATGACATAAGAGATTTCATTTTTTTCCGTGGGTTTCAACGTTTAGCTCACTTTCACAGCTTCTAAAGATTGAGTTAGTGGGTTGAAATTCTGTACGTGGGTTGAGTTGATGTGAGGGAAGAGCCTTTTGATAGTTTCAACTATTTTCCCTAACCGCCTCCATGGAATGAGTGATTTCATTTTTCTCCGTGGGTTTTAAGGTTCAGCTCACTTCCACAGCTTCTCCAGATTTAGTGAGTGGTTTGAAATTTAGTACGTGGGTTGGGTTGATGTGAGGAAAGTGCTTTTTGGTAGTTTCAACTATTTTCCCTAACCGTCGCCATGTAATGAGAAATATCATGTTTTTTCATGGGTTTTAAGGTTAAGCTCACTTTCACAGCTTCTCCAGACTGAGTTAGTGGGTTGAAATTCTGTACGTGGGTTGAGTTAATGTAAGGGAAGAGCCATTTGGTAGTTTCAACTATTTTCCCTAACCGCCTCAATGGAATGAGAGATTTAATTTTTTCCGTGGGTTTTAACGTTTAGCTCACTTCCACAGCTTCTCCAGATTTAGTGAGTGGTTTAAAATTTAGTACGTGGGTTGGGTTGATGTGAGAAAAGTGCTTTTTGGTAGTTTCAACTATTTTCCCTAACCGTCGCCATGTAATGAGGAATATCATGGTTTTTCGTGGGTTTTGAGGTTTTGCTTACTTTCACAGCTTCTCCAGATTGAGTTAGTAGGTTGAAATTCTGTACGTGGGTTGAGATGATAAGGGGGAAGTGCTTTTTGGTGGTTTCAACCATTTCTCCTAACCGCTGCCATGAAATCTGAAGATTTCATGCCCCTTCCATTGACTCAGGGGGTTAAGAATTTGTATATATAATTGAAAGGGAAAACCAACTTTAGTGCCTCTGCTGCTCTGGCGTTTTTTGCATTTAGTTTTCGATATAAAATGTTGAGGTCCGTCACAATTTCTTAAATTTGGCTGTCCAATGTGACGTAAATACACTTTTGATCTTTACTTCTATCGATGCAATGAATATGGTTCGGTTATTGTGATTCGGTTGTCACTGAAAACCCAAATTTGCATTATTTCGTCATTATTTAGATTTTTTCCGTAATGTTCACAGACGAATATACTCGACATGAAGTGGCAACCAGTTAATATGGAATATAATGTTTATATTATTCAAAGAAGATTTTCTTCACGTATATTCCCGGAAATACTTCAAATATATTTTATCGAGTCATTGCCGGTTTCGTATCTATCGGTATTTCATATATTTGTTCCGAAGGGATGATATCGCCACCCTGGGTCCAGATAGCTTTATCGAATTATTCATATTTTTTTTTTGGAACGCATATAAAGTGCTTCATTTCAACTTCTTTTCCTGATTCATCTAATTTAAAAGTAAACAGGAAATTATAAAGGTCGGATGCGGGTAGAGAGGTCTTTGGTCAAAGTCGGTGGGTTGCGTACTCGTCCAAAAAAGTTTGATAGTCAGTTTGGAAATATCGTTAGGTGAAGCGACTCCTTCAAAGTGGATCTTTGACTTTAAGCGAGAAAGAATAAATGCTGTATATAAGTTCATTTTGATTCAGTCCTTTAAACCAAGCTAGTTAGTCGAGTATGTTAGGTACGCTGGCTAGTATTTGGGAGGTCTTGGGTTCGAACCCCGGGGCCGACTGGTCTGCCATGAGTTTTTTTCAGAGGTTTCCTCATGGTAATGTAAGTCACTGCTTGCAAACTTATAAGGTGAATGCTGGGCCAGTATTAATCCTCTGAACCCTACCCACACTTCCTATGTTCCATAAATATCCCGTCTCACCTATCCTTAATGCACTTGTACATACAAGTGTATCCTCTGATCTGGCTGAAGGAGTTAATCCCAAACTCAAGCTGCCCGCCTCCCTGACACATACTTCAGGGAGGAATGAAACACGTGTGTTTCCTTTTTTTCCTTTTTTAGTCCTTTAGTTTTCATCGGGTATGTCTTTTCGTTGTTTTCCTTGTTCGATATGGCTAGAAATTGGATAAATAACAAGAGGTAACTACCTTTTCAGGGTTCCGTACCCAAAGGGTGAAAACGGAACCCTATTACTAAGACTTCGCTGTCCGTCCGTCTGTCCGTCTGTCTCCAGGCTGTATCTCAAAAATCGCAACAGTTAGATATGTATTTTTGTTGCCGCTATAACAACAAATACCAAAAACCAAATAAAATAAATATTTAAGGGGGGATCCCATGCAACGAACGCGATTTTTTTGCTCGATACCAATAATGGTAACAGGTAGGCACTTGAAATATTCACAAAATACTCAGTTGTATTTGTACTAATAATAAATAATAAAATGAAAATAAAATAAATATTTAAGGTGGGCATAGTCAATGGTACGAAATGATTTTGTTGCACAATTTCACTTTAGATTATGACCAAGCAACTAGACAATTTATATTATTGGCGTCCGAAATTAAGATCGTAGCGCCGGAACGGCTAATATCGGTTCTAGACCATGTAGTCGGGTCGGGCTGACATTTGAAGAAAAAAAAAAGAGTAGCTGCAATTTTATGACTGATTTGAGGGCGTAATATCATATTAAGTTCTATTTTATGAAATGCAACGATTTTCAAGTCTGGAAAATTGTTTATAACAACGTTTTTGTGCAAAAAAAGCATACTTTTTCTATTTTTCGATTATATTTCGGAAACTATAGGTTATGGAGAAAAGTGCTTTATAGACCAAATAATTGTCATTGAAAAGCCTTTCAAACCAGATCTGCTAAATCAAAATCGGTTAATTTGTTGAAAAGTTATAGCAAGTTTAAGGCTGAAAAGGCGTTTTTTTAAAAATTATTATAAACAAATAATTAAACATTTTATTGTTTCATTAAGGCCGTAAAAATGTGAGTTTTCATGTAGTCTAAAAGTGTGCACAAGGTGGGCGATGTGCTATGAATAGTTGTTGCACAATTCTATTTGTTTATCCCGTTTTTGTAAAATGGACCCAATTTCAACCGTTTATTGTGGGAAAAGTTATCAACTTACAGACCTCTAGGAGGCCTCATTTTAAAGGTAATACAGTCTACTTGTAATCGCCAATCTCAGAAAGTTAATTTTTTTCCGGAAACTGTTTAAAAATTAGCAATAAACAAATGTTACAAATTGAACCGTTTTTAGATTATGAATAAAGACAATAATTTGCAAAGTATAAGGAATAAGGTTTCATCAGTAGTACCATTGGAAAGCTGTTAAAAAAACACACAATTAAAAAAAAAAAGTTTCTACGACCTCTAAAAACCAAGATAGCTTTTTTTTTCAAAAAAAATCATTACTCCGTTGTTTATTAACATTTTGAGCTGAAAATTTCTACATTTGGTAGGCGACATTTCCAACTTTATGATCCGACATTTTGCATAAACTTTTGTTGTTAATTATTTAGTTCCGAGAGCAATATATCAAGGTAACATTCTCTGCGCTTCACGAGAGCCGAGTGGTGGGGGTGAGAGAAAGTCGAAAGCGCTCGAATTTCTCGCGCGCCGATGCGCAGCTTCAAAATCGAGCGACAAAAAAAATTCACATTATCTCGGGTTCTAATTATCACAGAACCTTCTTTTTTTACAATCTGGGGTAGTTCGACGGAAAAATAACAATGGCGCAATTTTCATATACTCAAAATGTCTTTAAACTGCGGAAAAAAGTGTTGCTTAAATAATTCATTGATTTATCGCGGGTTTTTTTGCATTATTAATAATTCTGAAAATTTTCTGTTATGCATGACTACAATATAGTATACTTTCAGTAAAAATATAGCTTCACCACAGCTTAATTGAACTATTAACAAGAATACAGTTTGTGTAAGGAATAATATTTATATACTCTTGACGACCGTACTTCTTATTTGATTTGGTCTGTGATGCTGCGTGAGAAATATAAAGCCGATCATCAAACTTTTTTTTCTCAATGTGTGTTTTTTTAACAGCTTTCCAATGGTACTACTGATGAACACATATTCCTTATACTTTGCAAATTATTGTATTTATTTATAAGCAAAAAACGGTTCAAAATGTAACATTTGTTTATTGCTAATTTTTAAACAGTTTACGAAAAAACATTAACTTTCTGAGATTGGCGATTACAAGTAGACTATATTACCTTTAAAATGAGACCTTCTAGAGGTCTGAGTGTTGATAACTTTTCCCACAATAAACGGTTGAAATTGGGTCCATTTTACAAAAACGGGATAAACAAATAGAATTGTGCAATAACTATTCATAGCACATCGCCCACCTTGCGCACACTTTTTGAGTACGTGAAAACTCACACTCTTACGGCCGAGACAATAAAGTGTTTAATTATTTGTTTATAATAATTTAAAAAAAAACGCATTTTTAGCCTTAAATTTGCTATAACTTTCAAACAAATTAACCGATTTCGATTTAACAGGTCTAGTTTGGAAGACTTTTCAATGACAATTATTTGGTCTATGCAGCACTTTTCTCCATAACCTATAGCTTCCGAAATATAATCGAAAAATTGAAAAAATACGCTTTTTTTGCACAAAAACGTTGTTATAAACAATTTTCCAGACTTGAAAATCGTTGCATTTCATAAAATAGAACTTAGTATGATATTACGCCCTCAAATCAGTCAAAAAATTGCAGCTACTCTTTTTTATCATTTTTTGATAATTTTCATTTCAGCCCGACCCGACTAATGGGAGATTAGCTGTTTGTTTACATTGATTGATAGTGGTATTTACGCTCATTTCATTTTGAGTTTTCGAACGTTTAGCTTCGTAATTTGTGTTTTTTGGACTTCGTATTTTCTAGTGGTTCATTGTGTTTCGATTGAGGACAATATTATCTCTGTTCAACATTAGATAACCTACCTACATCAAGTTGAAATTTACACTGAGTTTTTATCATTGAACATGAAAATCAATGATAAAATAAAGTAGAGGACGAATAAATTAATTGGTTGAAAGAACTATGTATACCTCATGAAAAGGCTGTATGATAAAACACCTATTTATTTAAAAAATATAAAAACTTTCGAAAGTTTCAAGAAAACATCTCTGACATGTCTACTTTCATTACGAACTGAAGAATTTTTGAGTATAATGGACAAAACTCAGTACTTACCAGCAAAACTGAAAGAAACAACATGAAATAAAAGAAGAATTAATATGAATACTCTGCTTGAATGGTTTGAACGTAATAAGTTATTATATTTTTTGAATTTTCCTGACGTATAAGAGCATTTCTGAAAGTACGGTGGACTTCTGAGAGTCTGGTTTTTTTGATAGAATTTCTGTTTTCCTGATTATATAATTGAATATTTTAGTTTTTACCTAGCTATAGAGTCAAGATTTATTTTATATTCTTGATGTTATGATAAACTGTTATTTTGGTTGTGCAAATAAACATCATTTATTATTATTATTTTAATAGTATTTCTGGTTGTTACATGAAAGAAAATACAATAATCTAGAATCTCTGGATGATGGCCCAGGTTCAGATTCCGATAAAAGTGAAACATTTTTCGTTGGAATAGCATTGGACTTCAAAAACTCTACGTTTTCGGTTAGCTGAAAATTGCACATCATTAGTTGGTATAATTCTATATGGAAAAATCCACAAACTTACTGCAGGGCTAATAATTATTCTCAGTAAACTGCAAAGAACAACTCTCTTATGTTCAGACATTTTTTTTCAATCTTCAAGTTATGAATCCACACCTTTCTTCTGTCCATCATTTCCTTGTTTGCCAACTTTGTTTGGAATGCAACTTTGAATTGTCCAGCTTTCGGAAAGGTATGTAAGCTATATTCGGTTTTTTTTTGCCCAATATGAACAATAGAATACACAACAATAGTGATTCATCTCTTCTGAACGTTTGTTAACGATCCAAAATACAATTAAAACTCAACAATTTCTCATATAAAATACACGTAAACAGATGTAAACAAAGCAATTTATCTGCCATGCTTTAGTAATATTCGATACCGGTAGGGGGCGTATCGCTTATTATGTTTTCCCAATACAGGTTATCAGCACAGTAGACACTTTAATATCTGTCAACAAAATTGTTCTTTGGATCACCAGGAATTTAGTTGAAATTGTCTTGTGTGAAATTGTATACATTTGGCTAGGTTGGAATATGTTCGCATGTTTGGTCGCTCCTGAATAACGAAGCGTTTTCAAATTTCAAACATTAGCCTTATAGACCAGGGTCGATAATTTTTGAAACCAAAAAAAAATAATAGTTGGATGAAACCCATTGAAAAAGAAGGAGAATATATTAAAAATGAAAGAAAAAATAAATTACGGGCGATCTGAGGTCGGGAAGGGGAAGGGGGTGAGTTTTTAAGGGTACAAACGGTTTATCTCGATTTCCGGCAAAACTACAAGCCTTATGGAAAAACGTCGAATGGCATAGTTGTAGGTAATAAAAAAATCTACAACTCTTGTATTTACACTTTCTCCACATAACCTCAAAATTTATGTGAAAAATTCAAAGAACCAAGTTTTTGGTTTTTTATTTTTATCTTTTACAAACAAATTTTTTTTTTCGCTAATTGGGCGAAAACTTACCTATTTATGTCCCAAATACACTTCAATTCATTCGATTTGAAAAATTCATTTTTTCACCTTATTTCGACTTAATATCGAAAAAGCACCCTAATTTTCAATCAATTCTCCCGTCAAAATATCAGCTTTTTTCAAAAAGTTGGTGTGTTTTCTGTTCGTTGAAATCTCTACTTTCCGATGGTTTGAAAAAAAAATACATTACTATAGTAAATTTTGCAGCAGCTACAAAATAACAGGTATGTAGTAAGGCCCAGAACCTCCTAGCCCCTTCACCAATTCTCTATGAAATACCTTTTGATGGGCTAAAATTTTCCGTAGGTCACTCAGGTATATAAGTTATCTTAAAATATCAATAAATAGGCATCTACGCATATAATTTAAAGAAGATTCTACAACTTCTCAAAATATTGTAGATGTATCATTAAATATTAACTTTATTAACTTATTTGTTTGTTAACATTTACTATAGTACCGAATGTATTTTTTTTTACACAATCAGAAAGTAGAGCTTTCAACGAACAGAAAGCACACTAATTTTTTAGGACTTGTAGTTTTGCCGGAAATCGAGATAAACCGTTTTTTACCCTTAAAAACTCACCCCCTTCCCGACCTATGATCGCCCGTAATTTATTTTTTCTTTCATTTCTATTATATTCTCCCTCTTTTCCAATAGGTTTTATCCTACTATTATTTTTTTTCACTTTTTATCATTTTTAAAGGCTTCTACCCTGGTCTATTGTCAGTTCGGTTCTTCTGTCAATAGTATTTTATTACCGAACAATTTAGCGTCATCTCGGGCAATTCAGGTATTGCACTCGTACTCTATATCAGTGCACGTTTGCAATTCCACATCGGTGTATTCTTGTGCTATCCAATTTCATACAGATCCAACGGATCGATTGCCAGATTTCTCTCGAACGGAACCTAATATGCTTCAATCCGGACGTTGATATATGAACTGGCGCGATGAATTAGACAATACAGCACTCTCCTTTGTGTGGAATCAATAGGAACGGCATTATGAAGGCAAATTATATTCAGTTGATGGAAAACTGAAAGAACGTTCATTTTCAGTAACCATCTGATCTATTTTAATGAAAATGATTCGTGATGGCTTTGCGAAACATTGATAAACGTATCGCATAAAGTGAAAAAGGAAAATTTGAAACTTATCAAACAATCTTCCAAGGAAGCTGGTTATATTTATTTTGCGATGCGAAATATGCATTCATGATGCAACAGTGAATTATAGAAAATTTCAAGTCACCTCGACTCAAGATCTGCATACAGCTGTTTCGATCTTATTAGATCTCTTCAGTGCAGCTTACTTGACTCGGGGTTGATGAACTTATTTCTAATTGTTTCCCAATATAAATCGCTTCTGAACTACTCTATGGATAACAACTCATAGCGCTCTCTGCCAATATATTGGGAATCAACAATTCACTGTTTAGACTGAAAAGGCAGAATTGCGTCGAGAGAATAAATACTACACTGCAACAGTGGCGTATGGGATTCCAGAGCACACTCATATATCTTAACATTAATTTTTAATTATTTCCAAGGATGAAGTGCCCAAGAGGAAAAACTTTTCTATTTTCAGTTTCAGCGAAAAATGTTATTCTTGATAAAACGTTTTGCTTGCTCCATAAAATGGAATAAAAATCAAGTTTTTCAAAACCTGTTTCATTTTATATTCAATTTGATGTGAAACCCTATAAATTTTTGCACCAAGTTAGGAATTGGGCTTCTTTTTCAATTTTTTTCATCCATTCCTCGTAACTGGTACATTCGGGTATTTTTCATTAAATAAATTAATTGCGTACTTGTACGAAACAGCTCCAATACCATAGCACTTAACAAGATATAAAGAGTTAGCATAGTTAAAAAGAATGATAATTTGAAAATTAATTACCGAAGTTACCTACTAATATCGCAAAAGTCACCCACTAGAATAATATTATATTTTCGAACTTGGTGCAAAAATTCATAGGGTTTTACATAAAATATAATATCAAGCAGGTTTTGAAAAACTCGAATTTTATTTTTTTTTATGGATTTGAACGAGCAAAACTTATTAGGGAACATACCCAAACTACGTGACCCGTTCAGGGGGGGAGAGGGTGCTTCAAAATACTACGATTGGTCACAGGGGCGGGGGTAGGGGTTAGGTTTTTGTCACGTAGTCAATGTCCTCTGGAAACGTGTTCGGTGAACATGATTGAGATAAAAGATAAATGTGAATTAAGTTCCTAGTACATATGTTTTTTCTTCTTGATAATATTTTTTCAGCTGTAAATTATAGGTATGTACAGGGTAGCCAATATTCGATGTTTGTATGGAGTATCTCAGTAACTATAGAAGGTAAAAAAAGTGGAGGGCGCATACTCAATCTCTTTTGTCGAGACAAATTCACTGGCGAAACCCAAAATTCGCTGTCTTCTTTAGTTTTCGAGTTATAAACAAAAGTTTCATTTTTTCACTTTAAGACAAGTGTGCATATAATGGTTGTTTTGTGAAGTTACGAGATAATAACTTTTACATAATTAAGGCACTTTTTTCTGTATAAAACAGTGGTAGAAATGTATTTTTTCAAATTGAAATAATGGTTGGCTGTGGTTTGGTTGGATCGGATTTTTTCCGATATATGTCAGGTTGCTTTTGATGTGTAAGGTTTTAATAGCAAGAATATTTTAGTTCATTACCTTTTGCATTTTTATATGTACCTATTCCATGTAGGCAGGTGACATATATGATAGAGCTTGTCCATTTCTTTCCATCATAATATCAACTAACTGATTTAATCGTAATAACAGTTGTGATATTACATCTGAGATATATTTCAATGGCTATCCAGGAAGAAGACAACCTAATAAATCTATTTTCAACTGATTAAAAGAAAATCTAATTAATTGTGAATCATTCAACAAGCCAAGACCAAAATATTAGATATTTACATAATTTTTTTTATAAGACATTACAATTATAAACAACAATACAAATTACAATAAATGTTCAAACTTATGCTCATTGTGGTTGATACATAAATTACATCTCTTTATAACATTCTGAACTGCATTATGAATATGAATATTTGAAACTGAATTCACAAAATATAAAATTTACGTGGCTGTCGTGTTTAAACGTATCATATATATCAAGAAAATCATAATAACCAACAGTACTACGAAATTTTGAATCAGTAAATTATTGAGGAATTCATGGACAATCCACCCTTAGTTGAGACACAAAATCAGTTCTTCCAACATGATGGTTCACCGCCTCATAATACAAGTACCGTTTCAGAATTGTTTAATACTAATTTTGGTAATAACTGGATGATGAATAATATTCCAGTGAGGTCGCCACCACAATCACCTGACTTTAACACCACTGGATTTTTTCTTTTGAGGATATATAAAAGGCAATTATATAAGAAAATCAGTAAAAATATAAATAGACATAGACAAAATTTTATTGAATGTGAATTACATTTCAAATATTGATATTATATATATGCATAATGCAGTTTAGAATATTATAAAGATAGGTATGTAATTTATGTATGAACCATAAAGAACATCAGTTCTTCACAACATTTATTGTAATTTGTATTATTTTCTTATAACTGTCTTATAAAATTAGATGTAAATCTCTAGATTATACAGAAAAAAAGTGCCTTAAAAATGTCTCGTAATTTCACAAACAACCATGATATGCTCACTTGTCTGAAAGTCAAACTTTTGTTTATAACTCCAAAATAAAAGACGATTTCATATTTTGGTTTTCGCCATTAAATTTGACTCGAAAAAAGAGTTCAAAAATGCACTCTCCATTTTTTTGTATCTCCTATAGTTACCGAGATACTCCATACAAACATCGAAATTTGCCCACTCTGTAAGTACTCTTATCGTCACACCGCAAGCGTTGTATTAATAAAGACAAATATGAGCCAAATTATTTTTTTTTTAACTTTCTGTCTACAAGAAAATGATTAAAAAAATATTTATGAATTACTACGTGAAAACTAGAGGGGGAGGGAGGGGGTCTTGGAATATACTACGGATGGTCACCATGGGGGGGGAGGGGGATAAAAACTTCTGAAAAATAGGTCACGTAGTTTGGGTACGTTCCCTTATCAAGAATAGCATGTTTCCCTAGAATTGAAAATGAAAAAGTTTTTCCTCTTGGGCACCTCATCTGTGGACTCGCTGTATGAAATTGACTATGGTCAACTGGAATATTTTTCAATCAATCAATCAATCAAAATACGTTTATTCAAGATTTTTGGGGGGATGGGGTACATTTTTGTTATCTAGCTAAATAATTTATTGTGGGAAGTTATAAGGTTTTGCAACCTTCTTCAACCCTGGTTTACTTAATTTATTCTCTAACATTTACAATATTGATAAAAAACCTAATTATCCTATCTTTGGGGGGAATGCGGCTGCGGCCGACTTTTTTGCTAATTACGTGCCATTCGGTCCAAGGTCAATATATTTCAACTGACATTAGATGGTAAGGGAAACCACAGAAAACCTTTACCCACGCAATGTACTGATATTCTTAACTTTATAATAGGTATATAAATTTATAAAAATGGTTTGACAATACATACATTTGCTGACGTTTCGCGCACTAACCGAACCGCACTCGGTTTTTTGGCGACGGATTGATTTTTCGCGCACTGTCGACACTACTCGCACTTTCGGCACTACTCGCACTATCGACGTTTCACGCACTTTCGGCACTACGCGCACTTTTTCGGTCAGCGGATTAGGAGGACTTCATCAGGAGGGTCCTGAAGCACTTGGAGGATTCTGGAAGGAGGGAAAGGAAACCTTTTCTTCGGCCTTCTGCAGAGAACTCTTCGTCGACGGTGCCACGGCGTCATGAGCGTCGTCCGGGCTTCGATGTTGGGAATATTTTTCATGAATAGAGTATTCATGAGCGTCGCCCGCAGTAGATCAACTATTTGATCTTATCTAGCAGAAGCGATTGAAGTGACAATAATTGGCAATGGCCAATCAATAGAATCTTGAAACCTGTGTTCAAAAAGATATTGAAGATAACTGCAACTAAAACAAGTATTCAATTAATTACATTATTAACGTAAGTAATGAAATGTGTGACGGATTATATAGAAATAATTTAATTACTACAAAGAAAAAGAACTATTGCTCATCATTGGTGAAAAATAAGGATAGACTCGATTTATTTGATAAAGGTATAGAGGGGAGATATAATGGTCTCAGCTACAGTTTGAAGAATAGAGACGCAATGTGATATTTTTTTAAATAACTCTAGCTAGCGAATGAAAACATCTACCGGGATAGTACTTTCGCACAATCGTGATACTGTGAGGAAATGATTGTAATCAAAACCGAATAGAATTCTGAACAGTATATCCAGATTCTGTTTTCAGAAAACCGATTTTTTTTTTGTACCTCCAAACCCTCTCCAAATTGAGGGTTGAAATTTGTACGTGGATGGAGTTGATGTTAGGGAAGTTGGTGGTTTCAACGCCAATTGACGCCATTGTGTTGTTCCATTATCTTATTAATCCTATGTGATAGATTTCTTGTGTATGGTAAGGATATTCGTGTTATGTTTTCTTCTCCAATCAACACATGAACCAAAAAAGAGCACAATGATAGGATATATCGACCGAGCCCTGATACTAACATCACATGAGTGGAGACCAACTCTAATAAGAGATTTGAAGGAACAACTACTGAAGAACAACTATCCTCCAAAATTGACAACAGCCCTAATCAGCCGAAGAGTCCACGAAATCTAAAACACAGGAACCAAAAAACAAAACGAGGAAGCAGAAAACCTAACACGAATATCCATACCATACACAAGAAGTCTATCATATAGGATTAATAAAATAATGAAACAACACAACAAACAGTTCACAAAACATAAAACCAAGTTATGCAGGTCTTTAGCAGATTGAAGACACAAACATCGAAATCGAGAAAATCAAATTTAGTTCATAGTATTGTAAAGACTGCGACAAACAATACATTGGGATCAAACAATACATCACAGAGACTATACGACAGACTCAACGCACACAAATACACCAAGTCCGCAACAACAGCACTCAATAAACATAAAGCACTAGACAAACACGAATTAAACTACGACGAAAAGAAAATATTCATTTTTTAAATTACAGAAAGTAGAATTTAACGGTGAAAGTCAAATTGTAGTGCCACTCATCATTGCGAAAATTTCGAATATTGGGTATACAGGTTCGCTTCCAATCTAGGCTCGATAATCGAAGAATTAAAAAGTCATTGTAATTTTAATAATTCATTTCCCCAAATTCAATATCAAACCAGTCTTCGAACCATTTCTAGGGGAGAGTATTATCAACCTGGAAAATGAGAATTCGCCCGCAGAGCATAAAATAATTTTTGTCGAGAAGCAATTTTATTATATCGGCGTGGGGGCCGCTACCTTACTCATACTGTCTGGCGCAGAACTCTGAAATTTATGGGTAGCGCGAAACTTTTTCTTATTGTGCAAATAGGCCGGAAATTTATTCGACGAGAATGGATCTATGAAGGATTAAACTTGCCGAATATCGTTACGATTCCCGAGGTACGTTCTTATTCTTTTCGTGTATGTATATCCTAGCTTGGAATAATGTCGCAGCTAATTTGAATTTCAAGCGCTCCCGTTATTCATGTTTGTTGGTGGAAGTAACGTAAAGCAAATTCTGTCATGTTTATTTCGAGTGCAGAATTTGTCTCTTCCGGGGATCGTTTTGTTGTGATGAGACGAACATAGACGGCAAAGCTTCTTAGAAGCTATTTTGTTTGCGAGTGATGAGAGTTTGGTCAACAATCTACGATCACTTTTTGCATTGTTGTAGGTACGTCCTGAAAATAAAACACCTTTGAATATATATATATATATATATATATATATATATATATATATATATATATATATATATATATATGTATATATATATATATATATATATATATATATATATATATATATGTATATATATATATATATATATATATATATATATATATATATATATATATATATATATATATATATAAATATATATATATATATATATATATATATATATATATATATATATATATATATATATAAATATAATTATTTATTCGAATTGTTGTTGCCTGTGATGTATTTTTAAACTCTTGATAATTATTAGCAATAACAGGCTGGTTGAATCTTAAAAAACTCGATTTCATTAAAAAATTTACGTTTCACTACGATATTCGTAATTGAAATTTCTTTGACATTTATTGATTTTCATCTTCAAATTTTCAATCCAATACTTGGCTACGCCGTTCTGATGAGGACCAAAGAGTCCGAAACACGTGTCAACGGCTGCTTCCATATAAGCGTGCTATACCGATAATTCTACTCCACTTCTTTAATGTTTTCCCATGACTAATTTCTTTGTTGTTAGATAAATAGTATCCTATTATTATTATTTTCAAACATTACGTAGGTAAAGGTTTCTTTGGTTTCCCTTACCATCTAATGATAACAATTTTGAATATTAATATTAGACTGAATAGCATATACAAAGCAGCCCTGTTTTTTCAATTTTTTAAATCAATAAATGTCAAAGAAATTTCAATTACGAATATCGTAGTGAAACGTCAATTTTTTAATGAAATCGAGTTTTTTAAGATTCAACCAGCCTGTTATTGCTAATAATTATCAAGAGTTTATATATATATATATATATATATATATATATATATATATATATATATATATATATATATATATATATATATATATATACACTGCCGTGCATAAAATCCGGGTCACCACATAATTTGCAAGTATTTTTGAAATTTCAAGTAAACTCATAATTTTTTCTTGGCACTGGGTTTCAACACTGTATAAATAGAGGGAGGCACTATTTCTAACTGTCAGTTGTTGTTTTGTTCAAAGTTTGATGAAAAAGTAGTCTGTCTTCGAAGGTTCTGATTACCATTACCATCATATTTTTGCTATCCATACATGTTTTCAGTTCTCAATTTCATTGTTTGATTTAGTATTATTGTTATTATTATTATTGTTAGTGAAATGGCCATAAATCCTGTCATTGCGGCACGAATTGTGGCGGCCATAGAAGATGGCCGCAGTAAGCGCGAAACGGCGAGAAACTTTGGTGTATCTCAACGATACGAAGAGACTGGTCTGCTTACCCTAAGACCTGGTTCAGGACGAAGAAGAAGTACAACAGCAGAAGACGACCGCTATCTCGCTTCTACTGCATTGAGAAACCGAACGGTTACATCAGTTTTCCTTCGAAATCATTTACAAGAAGTGAGAAATGTGAACATAAGTCAGTGGACAGTTAGAAGGCGACTTCATGATGCTGGATTATCTTCTCGAACTAGGGCTACTGGACCGCCGCTTTCCCGTGAACACCGAACTGTAAGGCTGAATTTTGCACGAGAGCACTTGGCTTGGACAATAGAGGACTGGACTAAGGTATTGTTCTCCGATGAATCTCGATTTTGTCTTACGGGCTCAGACAGACGTGTGAGAGTGTGGCGTCGACAAGGCGAAAGATATGCTGAAGCTTGTATCGCCGAACGACTTCCATTTGGCGGTGGACCAGTTATGGCATGGGGAGGCATAGTATTTATACAGAATGGGACTTTGAATGCGCATAGGTACCTCACAGAAGTTCTAGAAGGCTATGTTGTACCATTTATGGGATTTATTGGACAAAATGCAATATTTATGCATGATAATGCACCGCCCCACATGCTCGGTTCGTTAATGCTTATCTTGACGAGGTTCAAATCACGCGATTTGTTTGGCCTCCTCGAAGTCCCGATTTGAATCCCATCGAGCATGTTTGGGATGAGATGAAGAGGCGTTTACGGAGACATGTGCCGGCCCCGAAAAATTCTGTAGAGCTCCGCAACATACTGTTGCAGGAATGGGACAATCTTCCGCAGGATGTAATTCAGAATCTCATTCAAAGCATGCCCGTCGTTTGCAAGCTGTTATAACTGCCCGAGGAGAAATACCCGATATTGAATCCTCGAAATTTTCTTTTGCTTCAACTATAAAATTAAAATATTTGTTTGCATTATTTTCAATAATTTAATTACACTTTCAATCAAATATCAACAACTTTTTTTTATTCAAGCAAGCACGATAAAATAATCGCATGAAGTCAATAAAATATACTACTCCTGAAAGAAATCCGAAAAAACCCAAAATTTCAAAAATAATTGCAAATTACGTGGTGACCCGGATTTTATGCACGGCAGTATATATATATATAAGTATATATATATATATATATATATATATATATATATATATATATATATATGTATATATATATATATATATATATATATATATATATATATATATATATATATATATATATATATATATATATATATATATATATATATATATATATATATATATATATATATATATATATATATATATATATATATATATATATATATATATATATATATATATATATATATATATATATATATATATATATATATATATATATATATATATATATATATATATATATATATATATATATATATATATCATTCTATCTATCTATCTATTTATCTACATATCTATCAATCTATCTGACCTGGCAAACGTTGTTCTGCCATATATCTGTTATCTATCTTTTTAGATGGTTATCTATCTATCTATCTATCTATCTGACCTGGCAAACGTTGTTCTGCCATATATCTTTCTAGATGGTTATCTATCTATCTATCTATTTAACAATATATCTATCATTATATCTATCTATCTATCAATCTATCTGACCCGGCAAAAGTTGTTTAAATGATTAAAATGGCTATTAAAAAATATGGGTTGTTGATAGAAGGGTGAAAATTTACAGTTGTATGTTCTTAATGCAACATCATAAAAAAATATAAAAAAAAAGTTTTGTCCAAAAAATTAATAAAAATGTTTGGGGTGGACCCCCTAACGACTTAGGGGTATGAAAAATATAATACGACCTATTCTCAGACCGATTGAAAATAAAAATCTTGCCAGTTTATAATCAACAAATGGAAAGAGGATTTGATCATAGAGGAGTGAAAATTTAGTGTTCTATGTATTTTTGAGTGCTTTACGGATGCCAAAGAAAAAAACTACTACCCATGTGTTTTATCTGTTACCAGCATCTCTGTTTTCATTGAAACACGAGTTTCTAGAGTCATTCAATTTTCCGTCTAATATTGTGATTATATAAAAGAAAATAAATATCCTCGCAACTTTGCTTCCTTATAAAATGAGGAAACATATATTATGTAGTTAAATGATGTCTTCCAAAGGAATTTCATAATAATAATACCGAATTGGACATTTACCCGATTTGTGAAATAGGATTGTGATAACATTTTGCTCATTTTTCGAAATGTACACCCCTCAATTTTTTTTGTAACGAACTTATCACCCCGACTTTTTATTTTCGGATTGTTTTGTTATTTTTAAATTTTTTTGCAGCTACGGTCGCTATCTCTTTGGAATTATGTTGCTTTAGAAATTATTATTGGAATTAATTAATTTGTGAAGTCTTTAACAAACAATTAACATCATTATATATATATATATATATATATATATATATATATATATATATATATATATATATATATATATATATATATATATATATATATATATATATATATATATATATAATTATGTATTCTCATGTACATGAATCATCGCATAGAATAGGAATTAATGTACCAGCTTTTTTGCAACATTTATTTTTGTTTTGTTCATACATACCTTTTCATGAATATATTATACTAGTATCACTCATCCCCTAAAGAAAGCCTGTTTATGAATCAGGAGTTTTGATTGTTTTTGATAAATATATAGCAGAATGTACCAAAATGAATCAAGATAACAAGCTCAGAGGGTAAGTCCCTCTGAGCAAACGTAATTTTCATAAAATATATAGGTGTAATTATACGAAACGGGCTACGTTTGTACCCTCCTATTCTGCCATTTTTATGTTCATAAGTCATCCCATGTAGATAAGGAATTAATGTATAGGGAGAGTTTGCTGCAACTTTTTTTGCTTTCACACAGACACGTTCATATACTAGTAGAAGTAAACAAAGCGGTTCTGAAAAAGTGGAAAAAGAGCCCGAAATAGGAACATATAACTGGTTATTTCAATTGTGTGTTATTGATTGTGTGGAAATGCGTGGGCCAATGGATAATTGTTATTTGCAGTCGGTACTTAATGACTCAATTGAAGTTCAATTGTGCTACTTTCTGTTGAATCCTGAAAAACGTGCTTTTTCTCTGAAAAAATCCCACCATTTTATAATTTCAGTAATTTTCAGTTCGTTTTCACCGTGGCAAATCAAAATAAAAGTTTTGTACGACGTTTCGTTCAACTTTTTTTTTTGAAAATTGTAAGTTATAAACAATTTTCTGAAAAGAAATGGAGTTTGGTTTATTGCGAATATCTCTAACATTCATTGAGATTTTTGATATTTAAAAAGAGATTCAGAAAGGAGGAAATTTGCTAAAAGAAAGTCCCAACTTCCGAAACTGTAGGATCAATATTTATAATTTTCTCACAGGGGTAAACATACTGCCGAAAACGTAATCTGGCTTACGCAAGTCAAGCCCATTCAGGACACTTAAACAATAAACAATATTTTGCCATATTAAATAAGAAAATTGCGAAATGAAAAAATTCAAGAACTTACTGGATACTTGAATGAACGATATTTCGTCGGCAAAAAATTTTCATCGAGAATTTTCAATTAGTTATGCAATAGTTCATTAATAATTTTTTGCTGCTTGAACATGAACATTGAAAGTGTTATAACTGTTAAACTTTAAATCCTTTCTAAGAGCTATTTTAGAAAGGTTTTACAATAGAAAACCGTTTTTTATCAACAATTTACGAAGTTGCAAAATAAAATTAAAAAATTTTCATTGATCCGTTTTTTTAGGGAAAGCTGCATGGAAATGGTTTTTTAAAATTTTTAACTCCTATTCTTCAAAACATTGTTATGAACAAATGCGTTGTTTGTAAGCGAATTGAAAAAATTTGTTATTAATTGAAGTTTTCAATTTTGCAACTACGTAAATTGTTAATAAAAAACTGATTTTTTTAAAGGGGATCTATTTTGAAGCCTTTCAAACCTAGCTCAGAGAAAGGAATCTCAGATCTATAGTTTAATAGTTGTCACACGCTAAAATCTAATCAACTATTGCATCATTAATTGAAAAATTGCGATATAAATATCCAGAAATTAATATGTCCCAAATGGCTGTGACTTGTGGAAGCCAGATTAACCGTTTTCGGCCGTATTTTTACCCCTCAGAGAAAATTATAAATATGAGTTCTTGAGATATTTGCAAAAAACCAAACTCCTGTTTTTTATTTCAGTAAATTGTTCATAACTTTCACAATTTCAGCGAGCGGAATTTAATTCCTTTCAAAAAACATCTACACGATATTCCGAATCGAATGACACCTTGCTCATATTTTTCCGAGACTGGTGAAAAAAGTTGGAACAAAAAGAATTTGTTGACTAGACTATAGAATGTATTGAATTTTTTTGGTTGGACAATGATTTTGGTGGTTGATGAAATGTGGAACAATGGTTATTCTGTGTCAATACACAAAACATATATCCCAATGGATATATGATGTACTGCAGAGGGCATAATACGCGGTATTAATCCCTAAGCAATTTCAGGTATACAATGGGTAACGTCAAAGCTGCATTAGATCAATCAAGCTATAACTTATCGACAAGTTTCGGAGATTCAGAATTTGAGGTAATGGTTCAACTTGGTTCATATAGTCTAGTCAACAATTGCTTTTTTTGTTCAACCTTTTTCAGTAGTCCCGGAAAAATATGAGCAAGGTGTCATTCGATTCGGAATAGAATGTAGATATTTTTTGAAAAAAATTAAATTCCGCTCGCTGAATAAAATAAAGTTCCGCTCGCAAAATTGTTAAAGTTATAAACAATTGACTGAAAGAAGAAAGAGGGGTTTGGTTTTTTGCAAATATCTCAAAAAGCAAATGAGATTTTTGATATCTGAAAAAAGTTTCGAAAAGAAGGAAATTTCATAAAAGAAAGTTTCAACTACTGGAACTGTAGGATCAACAATTATAATTTTCTCAGAGGGGTAAGAATGCGGCCGAAAATGGCTAATCTGGCTTGCGCAAAACACGGCCATTTAGGACCCTTTAACAATAAACATCATTTAACCATATTGAATACAAACATTGAGAAATAAAAAAATTCAGGCACTAACTGGATAGTTGAATGAAAAATAATTTGTTGGCAAAAAAATTATCACGATTTTTCAATTAGTTATACAATAGTTAA
>JARQZK010001719.1:0-12500 GCA_030704885.1 Cynegetis impunctata | reverse complement strand
TCATGTTCCTGATGGATGCCGAGGGAATTGTTCTCACGCCCGCTTCTGTTCAAAAGCAGCCGATCAATTGCTCGGAGCGCCCGTGAATAAATTCAGCTCAAGCGTGTGGAAAATCCAAAGCGGAAAAGTGGGTGCGCTCTGCAGAAGTTATTGTCATGAATGAGGTGATACCGATCTGTGCAGCAAGATATTGCTATATATATATATATATATATATATATATATATATATATATATATATATATATATATATATATATATATATATATATATTACTATCCTAGATACAGAAAAATTCATAGTTTTCATATATTAAAATTTGAAGACTTATTGGACAAGTAGGTCGATAGAATCATAGGCATTATCAGTAGACAACGTTAAGCTACAGTTCCACTAGAGGAACAATGAGGTACACTGTGGAACATTTTTGTTGCTGTTGCGTTTTTCCGAAAATGTTCCCAAATGTTCCTAAATGTTACTCAAAATTTCTTTATGTTTCCACAACAAATGTTGACTGTTTCCACTTGTCACCCTTCAAGCTACGATTCCACCGGAGGAACATTTTTGTTGCTGTTCCGTGTTTCCGTAGGTGTTCCAAAATATTCCTAAATGTTCCTTAAATTTCTTTATTTTTCGGCAACAAATGTTGAATGTTCCTACTTGTCGCCGGTTTCCATTTTGAGCGGTAAACTTCAAAAGAAAATAGGAAACATTTGTGAAAAAATCCGTGTTGCTATCGCAGTGGAAACGTATCGAGAACGCAATTAGTGAACATTCGTGTCGCAGATTTTCAGTGTGCAGTGAAGAACGAAAAGGAATAAATATATAACTACGTTCCCACCGAAGAAACATTGAGGAACATTTTTGTTGCAGTTGCATGTTTAAGTAAATATTCCAAATTGTTCCTAAATGTTCCATAAAAGTTCTTTATGTTTCAGCAACAAATGTCGATTGCTTCTACTAAATAATATGCAACTATTGACGTTTTTTAGTTGCTTCAGTGGAAACAAGAAGTTTACGTATGTTGCCATATGTTTCTACTTTTGGCAACAAGGAGAAACATTCAACAAAAATATGTTCCTCCGGTGGAACTGTAGCTTTATACAGGACGCTTAGTAGGAACAAAATAGTTCATAAGTGAGACATTGATTCCAGAACGTCCAGCTATTGGCGTCTGAAATTAAGATCGTAGCGCCAGAACGGCTAATATCGGTACTAGAGCATGGTCCATTAGATGTTTGTTTACATTGATTGGTAATGGTATTTACGCTCATTTCATTTTGAGGTTTCGAACTTTCAGCTTCGTAATTTGTGTTTTTTTGGACTTCGTATTTTCTAGTGGTTCATTGTGTTTCGATTGAGGACAATATTATCTCTGTTCAACAGTAGATAACCTACCTACATCAAGTTGAAATTTACACTGAGTTTTTATCATTGAACATGAAAATCAATAATAAAATAAAGAGGAGGACGATTAAATTAATTGGTTAGAGGAACTACGTATACATCATGAAAAGGCTGTATTATAGAACACCTATTTATTTAAAAAGTAAAAACACTTTCAAAATTTTCAAGAAAACATCTCTGACATATCTACTTTCATTACCAACTGAAGAGGTTTCGAGTATAATGGACAAAACTAAGTACTTACCAGCAAAACTGAAAGAAACAACATGAAATTAAAGAATGATTAACATGAATACTCTGCTTGAATGGTTTGAACGTAATGAGTTATTATATTTTTTGAATTTTCCTGACGTATAACAGCTCTCTTAAAAGTACGGTGGACTTCTGAGAGTCTGTTTTTTTATAGAATCTCTGTTTTCCTGGTTATATAATTGAATATTTTAATTATCACCTAGCTATAGAGTCAAGTTTTAATTCATATTCTTGATGTTATGATAAACTGTTATTTCGGTTGTACAAATAAACATTATTTATTATTATTATTATTTCAATAGTATCTCTGGTTGTTACATGAACGAAAATACAATTATCTAGAATCTCTGAATGATGGCCCAGGTTCAGATTCCGATAAAAGTGGAAGATTTTTCGTTGGAATAGCATTGGACTTCAAAAACCCTACGTTTTGGGTTAACTGAAAATTGCACATCATCGGTCGGTATAATTCTATATGGAAAAATCCACAAACTTACTGCAGGGAAAATAATTATTCTCAGTAAACTGTAAAGAACAACTCTCTTATGTTCAGACACTTTTTTCAATCTTCAAGTTATGAATCCACACCTTTCTTCTGTCCATCATTTCCTTGTTTCCCATTTTTGTTTGGAATACAACTTTGAATTGTCCAGCTTTCGGAAAGGTATGTAACCTATATTCGGAGTTTTTCCCCCAAGATGAACTATAGGATACACAACAATAGTGATTCATCTCTTCTGAACGTTTGTAAACGACCCTAATCAAAATTGAACACAATTAAAACTCAACAACTTCTCATATAAAATACACGTAAATAGATGTAAACAAAGCAATCTATGGCCCATGCGTTAGTAATATTCGACACCGGTAGGGGTGTATCGCTTATATACGTTCGCCTACGTTCGCCGCTACATCTGACATTCCAGTGGCTCACTCTGGCGGCCAGATGGATGAAGTTTGTATTTGCAACGTTAACACATGCAATTGCATTTGCAAGTTTCTGATTTTTTACAAATTACGGCGCAAACGTTGAAAAATGGAAACAGCAAATTTTGCAAAACGTAGAATCAAATCTAGAGCTTTCATACGTTTCCGAAGCCAAACAAATCTTTGTATAAAGAGAAAATCATTTGGTTAAATTTCTGCTACCGCCACCATTTTTACGTAGATATTTCCAATTTTCATATAAATATCCTTCCTGATACATACTGACATTTCCAGCCGTTCGTATTACACCGAATGATCTGAGAGAATGAGAATTTACCTGGGATTTCGTTGTAGAACAAAACTATCAACATTTGGTTAAATTTTTCCAACCACCGCAATTTTTACGTAGATATTTCTAGAGATGCACTTCGCGAATTTTTTTTACGATAGAGTGTTTAATTTTGGTATGTGTATTGAGTTGATGTTCAGGTACGTTCTTTCGTTGATTTCTAGATTTTCCTCAAGAGCGATGCACTTCGCGATTTTTTTTTTGTAAAAAAAATATTTTCTACTTGGGATCCCAAAATGCAACATTTTCAAAAATGCCCTGTATCTTAAAAACTAAAAGAGGTATCAAGATTTTGTCAACCGGATCTTCAGTTTAAAGGAAAAGTAGCACAGTGTCGCGAAAACCGCAACCCTCTATCTTCAAAAATAACGGAGATACCCAGCAAAAGTACCCAAAATGGGACAACCTGTACATATTTGCCATACATTATATGATTCTGATATTTGCAATATCGATTTCAAAATTGACCTTTCATAATTTCGCTTTGACCTTACCTGAAATTGAATCAATTTGGATTCAATTTCGCGTGAAAACTAATGAAATAATCCCGAAGTTATAGGATATTTAGAATTAGAACGTAGTCTATAATTTCCTTTCGTAAATGTTTTCAATTAGACGATTATTTCTAATCGCGGAAATTTATGCCGTTAGCTATTTTCGTCTGTTACGTCATTATTCTCCGGAAATGCTGAAACTATTTTCGAACTTCAAGTTCAGATAATTGATTTTGAGTTTAACCTTTGAACGTGTCTCTGATATTTAGAATAATGTACCTACTAGTCCATTCACCAGCGGTAAAAAACTGTAAAACCATGGAATGTTAAGAATCAACACCGATTTTGATAAGAATTTGGATTTGAGCTCTACTTACCCGTTTCTTCAAAATCTATATTCTGCCGAAATGTGCTTTTTATTTTTTAGGGGTGAAAACCCCCCTTGTCGCAAAAATCTAAAAAATCGTAGATTTTAGCATGTATTTAATTAAAATGAAATTTAAATGAATTATTTTTAGATTTATTGATATACTCAAACAAGTTTACGATTAATCGGACAGATGCAACCACTTCAAATCATCCCCTGATTGTAGTAATTTCTAAAACTAGTTTGAAAGGTATCTATAACTTGAAATAATTGAAAATTACGTCATATTGAATCATTATACTCTATTTGAATGAAATTATCATTTGCCGAGACGCTTCAACCCTCACAAGTCTTCTTCAGAGAATATGAATTATTGGAAAATAATCTCAACGATTTTTTCACAATAAGAAATGATTCAAAAGTGCATTAATATTGAATCGAGAATATTTCATCAGTGATATAACTCTTGTCGTTTTTTAAACACAACCGTTATAAAAGCCACCCCTTGTGACCAAAATAAAAATATTGCGGTTTTTTTGTAGTAATAATGAGGGAAAATGATAAAAAATTATTTGCACTGAATAAAGTGTTTCGTTTCCTCGTCGCTCTCGGTATCCACGTCTTCTTCTTGGTCTAAAACTGGTGTCCTGTTTAGACAAGTGTCTTCACTGCAGGTTCTGCACATTGCATTGCATTGCAAAAGAGGCCTATTCGTCGGTAACCGCACGCTGAACCGCATTCCCTTTTGCAATTACAAAATTTCATTTGCAAAAGCTCCTCAGGTGCCGGTTCATTTTGGTTTTTGATTGGATGCAAAATTCCGTCAATTTTAATCCAACCCCAATCAAAATAATTAATATTTTTGTTACCCAGCCATACTATGTGCTCATTAAAAGCACCAACTGTTGGGACAAGGGATGAAAATCTAACAGCCTTTTTTTTGTGGTTAAATTAATAAATGAGTTATATCTCATTTGTTCGAGGTATTCAGACAAGTTTGTTACACGTTTCAATGTATTTAAGGTATAGTGTCTTTAGTAAGTCCAAACAACATTTCGGTACAGTATCTACCGGCTTCTAAAATATCTTCAAGCGTTGAAGAACTATTATAAAAAATATTCGCCCTTTCTCTTACGTCGGAACGTTATTCTGAAATGTCGGTAAATTTTTTTTACTTTTATTGAAGAAGGCAGAAGTTGAGTCACATCCAGTGAAGCTGTGAAAAAATAGTATAAAAGCTGCACTGTTTGGATATTCAATTAACTAAACTTTCAGAAGAATATGCCAGTTAAGCGGAATTTTCCGATAAAATGAGAATTTTTTGAGTTATGAAAATTGCACAGTTTCAATCGTTTATAACTCGCAAATTATCAACTTTACAAAAAAACTTTATGAAACAAAGGTTGCTTAGAATTAGTCAGTTTATCAATTTCTGATGTTATTTTGATTAAAATAATTTTCATCCCCTAGAAAGGGTAGCTTTCACCCCTTAGGCAAAAGCATACTTCGGCACATTATAGATATTGGAGAAGGTTATAAATTCTACCTAAATCCCAATTTTCAAGGAAATCGACCTTGATTCTCAAAATTCCACGGGAAAACTGACTGGACTATACTAGCTTCTGTCATGAACGTTGTGTGCTATTTACGCATGTCAATTTGCTCTTTATTCCCTTGAAAATTTGTCTTTATTCAATCTATTTTTGATAATTTGTTAATTAAGTAAACTATATTTCGTTATAAAGAATTCATATTATTTGAATATATCGGGAGGCAGTGGCGCACCCAGGGGGGGAGCCATGGGGCTGCAGACCCCCCCACCTCCCGAGATTTATAATATTAACAAAAGAACTTGAGGAGTAAATGTTGTTTCTTACATAAATTTTACATGTTGACTTAGCGAATTTTGTACAATAGTACAATAACTTAATATTTGTTTTGTTACATATACAACATATATGTTAGTTTATATTTAATGAATAAATCATTTAATTTCTTACTTAAATGTTACATTTTGATGCAGCCCCCCCCGAGACTCAATCCTGGGTACGCCCTTGTCGGGAGGCGCATTGAACTTTTGTTCAAAATAATTCAGTTATACAAGTTTTATCTGTTATACGGAGTGGCGCATTTAATTTTTGTTCTGAAAAATTCAGTTATATTATCTGTATATACCGGGTATCGTGTTTAAAACAAACAGTCCACCTGACATATTTTTAATGGTAGGTTTTTTTATCTGGAAAACACCGAAATTCATGGATGTAGAGTGATCCCCCTGAACAGGGTGGAAACCCCTTTAGAGACACCTAAAATGGCACGGTGGATCAAATTGCACAACATTTTAAGAGACTTAATTTTTTTTTGAAACAATTCATTTTGTTCTGCGCTGAAATGAATATGAAAAACCTGTTGTAAATGTTTGTGTAATAAATTTTTGAAAACAATTTTAATCATCTAATTAGATGCTAAAATTGTTAACCATTGACTCCATAAGAAAAAGTCCAAGGATGTTGGATTTGGCGATCTTGGAGGCAATGAAACCCTCCTAACACTCCTGTGTTCAGGGAAATATTGATTCAAGTCTCGAGCAAGTGCTGCTTAGTATGATGGCGCACAATTCTTTCGATAAAATTCATAATTTTTTCGAATCTGATCACTGTTTTAAAAAAATTCCAAATTGCCAGGAGAGATGAGATTTTGACGCAGATTTAGTTAAGTTTCACCCGTCTAAGGGAAGGTCCAATAATAATTATTTCCCGAAATCCTAGCCCAAACTATCAACACAGTTTTTAATGTTAGGAAGCTTGCAATATGAACATCTAATTAATTAAAATTTGTTTGAAAACTTTTCATGTATTCTACAGTCCTTCCGTACTATTTAAGATTATTGAATGGGCTGCCATCCTGTTAAGAGGGATGACTCTACTTCATGGAAAGCTAAATCGACCTGGGTTTTGAATAAAAACTAATACCATTAAAAATTCTCCAGGCGTTTTGTAAAAAGTACACATACAACACAGTACGCGTTGTAAATATGAAAAAAATACAAGTATGAATTTAATTGAAAATAGCTATTTACGTAGGTAGTTTACCACAGAATTATATTTAATTAAGTGGTACTTAACATTTAATTAAAAACAAACAAAGAACAAATTAGTTCTTTCTAACTCTGCTAAACGAGAAAAAGGATTTGATAAACTTTTTCAACAATGCAATTCTTTGTATTGGTTCGGTTTGAATTGCTTGATTTTTTTATAGAAGCTTCTAGACAATGAGGTTGTATGTAAACGTTTGTATATGTGAAATTTCTTTTCTATTGTTTAGTTAACATCTGACAAGAAAAGTAGTACTTCGAAACCTGCGTAATGCATTATTAAATTAATATTTGTAAAACTTGTTTTATATGCGATTTCAGCTTAAGTGGACCATGGACAAATGTGCCAACATAGTTCAGACAGAGCTAACGGGCATAACCATAGCCGCGAACGAGATTGCTCGTAGGAACATAACGAACAAAACCATTAAAATCTACACAGATAGTAGACAATCGTTACTGGCCCTGAAGAATCATAAAATAACTTCACAGTCACTATGGGAATGCCATCAAGCACTTGCGGGTGCAGCCCATACAAACCAAATTATGGTGTGCTGGGTTAAAGGCCACTCGAGATGCAATGGCAACAAAAAAGCTGACGAATTGGCTAGAAAAGCAGCCGGCCTGAACATATTCGGTCCTGGCCCTTCCAGCCTACTACCGCTGACAGCAAAGTCACAAATGATGAAGGAGAACACCCATCAAAAATTCAAAATCCTATGGGATGAAACAACCACCTGCAGACTTGCCAGGGAACTTTTAAATTATCCCAATAAAGATGCAGCAATGACTTACCTGTCGATGCCCAGAGGAAAACTACGCAATGTCGTGGGAATTTTAACGGGACATTGCCAACTTCGGAAGCCCTTATTTAATATGGGATTAAGCGACACACCTCTCTGCAGAGGCTGTGAACAGGAAGACGAGACAGTACAACATGTCCTCTGTGAATGCCCCGCTGTCTTGTCACTCCGAGAATCCATTCTGGGTGAACGGTGGCCAATTTTAGCCACCTTGAGGGATATCCCCCTAGGTGCAATCACCCTCTTTTTCAAACGACTGGGATGGTTGGGAGCCTAGGCTGGTGATGTTCCCGGGGAGGATGCACAAAGGGCCCAATGGGGCCTAAGTGCTGTGGTCTCGACTGCACTCCCAAAAATACAGAATACTGAGAATGGTGTTTCATTACAAATAATACTAATATAGAAAGAATTATACTTTTTTAGCTACCACCAAAATATTTCGAATTTTTTCGATATAATTTTTTTTTTAAATACTAATTAATCTCTCTAATAGAAACTAAATCATGAAAGTAACAGATATAAGCGAATATCGAAACAATTTTTATACCATTAGTTACGATACGCAATGCATCGTGATTTTATTTCCGTGAAATAAATAAGCTTGATTATTTTTTTCGTATAATTTTCAACCAATCAGAACGATCAATTTAGTTAAGTTACCTTGTATGATTTCGATAATACCTGATTATACATAGAGTAGCTCTACCAATCGAAAACTAACAGGACCGTCAAACTGACACTCTTTGTAATAAGTATGCAACAAGTTATCGATGTATAACCTGATTATTTTGAAGTACTTATAGTAATACTACTGATTATATAGCTCATGTATGAATAAGCCAATAGAATCTGTGAATTTTGCATAACTACGGCGTATTGATAAGTGAATATATCCTTGACGACGTGATATAATCGTTTTGGTGTTTCGCCTCGTGTCAAAATGTGAATGTTTTCATAAAGACGGTGTTTTGACGTTTGTCAGAAAAAATTTATATTTTTTATTCGTTATATAATCGTAACGAATACCACTCGAGCAATCGGAAATAATCGACTATACTGACCTCGTCACTCGACGTATTTTCTTAAAACATCACTCGAGCTGCGCTCTTGTGGATGTTTCTCAAAATACGTCTCGTGACTCGGATGTATAATCGATTATTTTCGATGATCTTGTGATATTATAACTGAATATTTGATTCATTTGATGAATTTTCATTCTATCGAAATAATAATTAAAATTAGCACGAAAAAAAATTAGCACGAAAGTTGAGCAGTTTACTTCGATTATTCATCATTCGACTTTCATTTAAATCAGATGAAATAGTGAAGAATTTTTTGGCTAAAATTCATTATTTGTTTGATTTACAGGTTTTAGTTTAGCCTAAATTCACCCTAAATTCACCCTCCTATCAACATATCAAGAATGGATCACCAAACTCATATATTTACAAAGTTTTCGGAGGCAGAATCAAACAAAATAACTTAAAATATACTTTTTGATCTGCTTCTGTAACACATTTGCATTTTTTGTTTTGTTTGTAAAATATATTTTTGGACACGCTACGAATTCGAGGATGGAAAGTGATTTCAAAAATAAAACTCGTCGAATAAACTTCGAAGGGGGCTGGTTATACTAGTTCCAACGCCGAGAATTCCGCTCTGATGAGATCTTATAAGACCGAAACAATGGTCGTTAAGTGGCAACCTGAGTGAGCGATAAGGGAGGAAAGAGATTATCGTTTATACACAATAAGTAAGCACCAAATTCGAGAGCTGCAATTTCTGTACTCATATTGCTGTCCCGAAACCATTTCTCTGGTTGATTTACCTTATACTATTCGTATAAGGTATGTTGTCTGCAGTACAGTGCTTAGATAATTCAGTGGGGCGTGTATTTCACGTTGCGACTCTCTGTTGTTGTGCCATCGCTTAGACTGCACAAAAAGTTATATAGGTGATGGACAATCTTCCTTGACAAAAATAGTTGCTGGACACCGCTTGTGCCATTTCAAGAAAGACAGTACTTATATTCTGCCATTTTTCGGACAAGCAGCTATCTTTTTTTATAAATAGTTAAGAGCAAAAACTCGTATTTAACTAATGGAACTATCTCGATGATCTGAAAACATGTATAGTCCAGTCAATGACGGTAAAAAAAGTATAAACTGTGTATTTATCCCATAAAGCAACGATTTGTATGAAAATTTGGATTTAGATTCTACTTACCATCTATTTCTAAGTTCACCCTGTGGCGGGGGTTGCTTCTTCTCTGGGGGTGGATGCCACCCCTTCTCGGGATTGAAAAATTTTTCAGAAAAAAAGTACGGAAATCGATGAAAAGACTAATTCTAAGCAACTTTTGTCCTATGAAGTTTTTTTGAAAGTCAATACTTTTCGACTTATTCGCGACTGAAATTGTGGGTTTTCTGGCAAAAAAAACACGTTTTCAGATTATTTTTCGCGAATAACTGGAAAAATATGCATTTAATCTAAAAAGCTGTAGAGAGCTATTGTATAACTCAGAAAAAAACAAAGAAAATCGTTTATTTATTATGTATTCTGACTCAATACAAACGGAATTATTGATTGTTGAAATTTGATTGGTATTTACCACTATGTGTATTCATCAATATACTAATATTCAAATTTCTACAAAAATGTGCTTTTGGTTTTTGGCCCATAACTGGCTTAGTTTTTAAGCAATTAATGCCTACAAAAGAGCATTTTGTAGGTTTTTTAAGAGCTATAAGCTCATCTAAATAAATTTGATTTTCAGATCTTATTTTTAAAATAATTAATGCTAAAAGGGCTCTAAAAAGGTATTTTGCGTGAACACACCAAGTTTAAATGGTCATATATTACTCAATTTTTATCCTATAAAAAAAATAAAACGTCAGAATTTTCAAATAAGAAAAACATACAATTTCGTACTCGACAAAATTTTCGTATCATTAATAGTTTTTGAAGAAAAGGCGATTTTTCGCTAAATTACGAAAATGATTTTTTCTCTTCAAACTCAATTTTTTTCAAAAAGAAGTACTTTAAACTGGCCAAACACTCAGAACTTATCATAAAAACAAAAATGAAGTGAATTGTAAAGTGGCAACGATTTTTTTCAAAGGGGTGGAAGACAGGGTGATATTTTCACTATTTTTTTCCAACGAAAAAATAGGAATCGACATTATTCTTTTCATAACTCGCTTAGTTTTGATGCTAGGGACTCGAGAAATAAAAATAAAGGTTTTTTAAAGAACTTTCAAAAAAATCGGCATTTCATATCATTTATCAGTAATATTTATAGATAATTAATCAACTGGCAAAATTGAAATATCCAGGATGATGATGGGTTTCATCGTTAAAGTAAGTTAGTGACATTATGCTCGGTTTTCATTATAACAGCCTGCATAGCTGAATGAGATAAAAAATTGAAATTTGGTATTTTTCTTAGTTTCAAAGAGTATACTAAATTTCAGCAAAATCAAAATGTTGAGGTAAAATTTTAATTCAAAGTGTGTTGAGTTGACATGGAACTACCCAGTTATGGATTTTATAAAAAACGCTCATTGTTATGGGGCTTTCTCATTTGTCTATTTAAAGCACCTAGATTGCTTCATGAGTTTTCAGTTTATAAGCGAAAAACTGAACAAAATTTTTGCTCTTGAATGTTGATATGAAAAATGTTAATAAATGATAGTTGCGTGTCCAAAACATGGCAGAATATAAGTACGGACTATCTTCCGTGTAATATCTAGCTAGTATTTGTGTCACAGAATCACGTTTTTCTGCTCTATTTCTTGGTTTAACAAGGAATATGGATTTCGGATCATAATATCTACACGGCAACAAGGAGACTGTTGAATGTCTGCCTTTGCATCCATTCCGAGGGGAGCAGAAAGTCCCCTCTTAACCCGGCTTTGTGAAAGGAAATTTAATTATTCTGCGGGATGGTTGCCGAATATAATATGCAGCGAGGTATCCACGGCGTGGGATATACACGGACGAGTTTGGACTGAAACAACATTCCACAATTATGGCGCGATTTAGGAAGGCAGATGCCACACGACTAAATAATTCCGCTGCCTATTTGGATGTATTGAAACGGTTTATTCATTAGTGGGCATCAAATTGTGATTATCCTTTATTGTGTTTTGCAGATAATGTAGCTAGTTTCTGTTGAATGTTATTCCCGAAAGACAAAGCGTCTGTATGCATTGTTATTTAATGATGCAGAAATTCGCCAGTAGGTAGCATGATAAACAAATCGCGCCTCCGGCACTCCGACACTGGTAAGATTTATATATCTATATAATTATAGATTTGTTGCGCTTATTTAAATTCATGATCAGGGGTTCCCAAACTTATTTTTTCTACTGCCCACTGAGAATAAATTATTTTTTAGCGCCCCCATTCATTGCGAGCTATATTAGCGGAGATTAAACATTCATTCTAAACGAGACTTTTACTATGACTAATTTCTAGCAAACAATAGTTCTTCACATATTTTCTCATCTTTAATAAACCTCACGTAAGACAGCAACAATGCTTCATTAGTTGGTAAAGTGGTCTCATCGAGCTGAATTGGGAATTGCCTAGGCCTCAGATGATCCTTCATTGTTTTCAGCCATTTAATCAATTCGTCTTTGCACAGAATTATCACTCAAAGGAATTTTTCGGATAATATCTGCTGCCGGTTTATGAAGCACTGTAGTTATTACTTCCTTTTTTGCTGACAAAATTAACTCTTCTCCGATGTTGTGTGGTTTGCCTTTTTGAGCAATTAACAAAGAGATATTGTACGAAGCTCGAA
>JARQZK010001718.1:0-38683 GCA_030704885.1 Cynegetis impunctata | reverse complement strand
TTGCCATAGAATACGAATCATCAATAAAAAAACAGGGGTTCCCATTTCAAAGTTAACCTCTTCGTCGTCACAAGGGTGAAGGAAATAGAAGAGGTTTTAGCATAATTTGACCTCTTCCTCCAAACCATCAACTTTCATTCTAAACATTTCTCCATAAGATGTTTCCTTTTCGAGATTTTCATTTGATATTTGATTCAACTTAAAAAATTCATGTCAACTATGTGTTCCAACGAAGTTATAATTATTATTATATGGAAATTTACTTTTTTTATCGAGCTTTTCTATGATACCTGTTGTGCGAAACTATGTGAAAACCTTTTGAAAATGTTTATAATTTCATGAATTCAATGAACCGTATTTTTTTGGTTGATAGTACAAATTTCGAGATAAAAAAAAAATTTCGGTCGATTTTACCCACTGACTAGTTATTTCCCATTTTAAAATATAAATGAGACATAATTCACTCTGTTTTTATCATTGCCCTTCTCATGATTTTCACCAATACTATTTGGAAATTGTTTTCTGATTAATAATGGTGCTCATTTTGATTTCTTCATGCAGACTTGTTGATAACTGATTTAGGACAATGGGAAATCAGTTAGTTCATCTCAGACTAATAATTGAATTCGATTAAATTATTTGATTTATCATTTTAAGTTGAAGATACTATATTTTTAGAAAGGATAGTAGATTTTATCTTACTAAGATTAAAGTAATTAAAATTTTCGTTTTCCCATTGCGAGAATTTATGCGTTCTTCGTTAACACTTAATTTGATGATACTATATTTTAATATATTCTTGCACGACTGTTAAGATTATGATAAACAACAATGCAACCTGTTGTTAGTTTGCATCTGATTAGACATTTATGTGTTAGAGTAATAGTGATAGGGAAAATATAGGAAACTGTGCTCCAATGCTTTAGGAAACTGCATCAGCAGTGAGGTCCATTAATCGATTGTTCAACGGAAAATATATCTATTTATCAGCTTAGTTCATCATAAAAAACATTAGCGATATACTATTTCTATCATGATCGTTGAAAAGTAATATTTGACTTCTCTTGATATACTATGTTTTTTGACGGCGGACGGCCAAAGATGATTAGTATAAGGTACACTGCGAATCACCTGAGCGACGACTTCAGTATTTAGTTTTTTATGGTACTTAACAGATAGCTACTTGATAATTTCTGTCTTTGTGATCAAGTTTTCCTTCCATAAAAATTCACCAGTGGATGAACTGGATGGATTTTTTATGTACATGTACATAATTGAAATAAAAATGAATTTAATTTGTTCATATCAATATTAAACCCAATAGACTATTCATTGTGTCAATGTATTCATTCATCTTTACTTATAAATGGATACTAGAAATTGAAGAACTAACAGCACTAAGTGCAACGACAAAAACGATATTACGAGAAGTTTCTTCATTTTTTTATAAAATTGGTACAAACTTGGTTATATGCGGTATTTCATAAGTGATGACTTTGACTAGATCCAAACACTGTTGTCATTTTCATTATAAACTGATTTGTAGATATATAATAATATTTATATAATAATATAATGAATGTAGCAGTAACGAAAAGTCGACATGTTTCGAGTTATGAACTCATTATCAAGACTGACTACAGGAGAGTATTACATCCTAATTTATAAAACAGACAAAAGCAAAGGTGATACCTGAAAATCAATTTGTTCGTTTACAAGGGGTAAATGACTATTATGGGCGGAACTTACTTCGAGAATTTCAAGAAGGTCAAGGCGTTTACCCTTGTTACCTGAATGTAACAATTTGGTTTTGTTGAAATCCAGGAAGTGATTGAATTTTATACAATGTTCAGAGAAGCCAGTGGTATTTTTGTTTTGTAAAATTGACTTTTTATGTTCTTCAACACGAATATTTATATTCCTTCCTGTCTGTCCAATATAGAAAGCAGGACATTCGTCGTAAAATATTTTGTAAACACCACTGTTTTCTCCGATGTAAGATTTTTCTTTATTATTGACCAAGAATGACTTCAAGTTTCTTTTATTTGTACTAATCGTTTTGACGTTATTTTTCGATAGTCTGTTACAAATTTTGCTACTCAAATTAGGCACATAATTTATTGGGAAATATTTTTGTTCTTCATTAATAGTTTGCGTGGGGTATATTGAGTGCAACAGATACTTTATTCGTTTTTTCCCAATGAGCTTGTCGATAAGACTTTCATTGTAACCGTTATTGATGGCTAATAATTTAATTGTATTAACTTCAGTTTGAAAATTTGTTTCCGATAATGGAATCATGATAATGTATGAACGAAAGAAAAGCACTGAGTTTTATTTTAATGTGTTGGTTACTGTCGCTGTGAATTAAAGTATCTGTAAAGGTTGGTTTTCTATAAATGTTGAAAGTAAGGGAACTCAAATTCCTAGCAATCTGAACGTTTAAGAAATTCAAGGTACCGTTTTCGTTTTCTACTTCTTTTGTAAATTGAATCGAGTTGTAGAAAGTATTTATATATTTAAGGAAATTATCTGCCTATCTGTACCGGTCCAAATACAAAAAATATCATCTACATAACGCCTCCATAATGAAACGTTAGTAATTAAATTATTATCAGCATTGAAAATTTTTTCTTCTAAGTTATTCATGAAAATTTCACTCAACAAAGACGATAACGGTGATCCCATGGGCAATCCGTCTTCTTGTTTGTATATTATATTATTAAATTTGAAATAACTCTGTTTCAAACATAAGTTTAAGGCAGACATTGTTTCGTTGACTGCTTGAGTTGTTAAATTTGGGTTCATCTCTAGATATCGCTTAACAATATTTTTAACTTCTTGAGTTGGATAGTTGATAACGTCAAATGAAATTAATTTAGCATTCAAAGGAATTTTGATATTCTTAAGATGATTAACTAACTGAATAGAATTTTTAATGCTATACTCCGGATTGAATCTAATTAAGGTGTTTTTATTTTAAAGTTTATACTTCATTCCCAATAATATAATGTAATAATATTTTCATTCACGCTATGTACTTACCCTATTTCCATTTTCATTTCCTGTTGGATTTAAACCAGAAGCAGCCATATAAGTAGCTGTAGCGCTGACAGTTTTGATTTTTTCTATTGAACTAAATCTCTCCTCATCTAAAAGTTCATCGAAGTCAGCTGAAAAATGAACACAGTTATGAGTCTGCATGAAAATAAACGAAAAAACTGACCTATTATTTCATTCAGAAGCCTGATACACTCAACCCCTTTGTTCACATCTTCCGAATAGAACTCAGTGAAATTTGGTATACTTGCAAACATAACACCTATTTCTTCTCTGAATTGGGAATAAAGTTCCTGAAAAAATTTTTAATCAAAAACAAAACTTATTGACAAAAGATACCTAATAAGTTAATAAACAGATAGAAGAATATAAGAGAATGTTTTGAAAGACTAAAGCTTTCAGAGTAACGATGACCATTGATGGAAGAATATGATACACAAAAAGAGAAAAAAGAAAAAGTAGATTAAAGAAAAATATTAGATATAGACAAATAGGGAACAGATCATTTCAGTAAATATACCCAGAAAGAAAATCAGGCGAAAGAGTTATAAAAATCATGCGGTTTGGATTCCTAGCTGTTTGCTAGTATTTTCAATATGTTTCTGAGGGCGGCCTTTTGACTAGTGTTTTGGCAGCGATACCTATATGTGAATGACCTATACAGTATGACTTATCAGTATACTCTAGAGGTCTATCATTCTAATTGACTTCTACCATTCTGTTGGTCTGTTTTGAGCGGATATAGGAAGAGCTAGATTGAGTATTTGTAGGGTTAAGTTCATGAAATTCTCCTAGTAATACTTATACATGGTATATTGGGTGAGTTTTAGGTTTGGTTCTACGTTTTAAAAACTCCTTCCGTTTGCGGTAATGGTCAGGACACTAGCACACAAGTAGTGGGTAGTGTAACTAGGCTTTGTCTGATAATTAGTATATGAGTGGAACAAAAATCGGTGCAAGATACTGCCTTGAACAAAATCGTTTTTCCGGCGTCTACATATAGTCAATATCCTCCAACTGATATAGATTCCTTTTTTTTACAGGCGACAATCCTTAGAAATTAGTGCTAGAGACTTTCCTGAAGAATATCTATCTATCTATCTATATATATATATATATATATATATATATATATATATATATATATATATATATATATATATATATATATATATATATATATATAAGTAAGAATTACTCGTGTTAAACGGAAAATATGCCCGTGGTTATAAAACTAGGACATTTATTTGAAACTAATCAAACAAACCTCCTAGCGGAGCTGGTTATAAGAGTTCACGAAGCATCGAAATATCCACATCTACCCTAGACGGTAATTGTTAGAAATGTTAATTTGTTTATCACAATCGATGGAAATTGACAGACGGACTGTTTCGCCCTTATTGGGGCGCCACCAGTCGAAAACATATGAACCACATCTTTCAGACAGACGAAAACATTTCGGCAACAAGAACTAGTACGTCCGGAACATCCGACGGTGGCTACTATATTCGCTAAGCAAGAGTAAAGTTGACACATCAATTCGATGTGATTCAACATTCACACACCGCAAGCAGCAATTGCTCCGAATTTTATCGCAATGGCAAATGAATATAAGTAAGAATTATTCGTGTTAAACGGAAAACACGCCCGTGGTTATAAAATTAAGTGAACTAGGACATTTATTTGAAACTAATCAAACAAACCTCCTAGCGGCGCTGGTTATAAGAGTTCACGAAGCATCGAAATATCCACATCTACCCTAGACGGTAATTGTTAGAAATGTCAATTTGTTTTTATGATGTTTCACCAAGTGATGTGCGAGAATTCAATCTCAGTTACCTAAATAATACTTGAGCAACTAATTTAGTTGATATCATTGAGGACGTACTGAATTTATTATTCAATCACTATAAGGTATTAGAAAGACCACATATCGTATCCTTTTATGGCTTTTTAATCCTTATAATGCGCATATGTGAAGAATTTATAATTCCATCGACCAATAAATAGTTTACTCAAAACAATTTTACTTGTGAATATTTATTCATAAACTACAAAAACATCACTGAAACCAGAAATTCCCCATGGTATATTAGTTGAATTAACTGAGATATTATTCTGATTTACATATTAAAGGAACACCATTAATCAGGTCATTTCATTTTACTCACATCACTGTTTCTATCGGCGCACAAAAAATGGTAAGCCACATGATCAGGTAGGATATTCTTTAAAAGTTGCGTATTATTGTGCCTGGTTTCTTCCATGTCTTCCAGTTCTCTTTCAGCTTGTTGTTTCCATAGAAAATCTAGCCTCGATGTAACCTCCACCAGTCTAGCATGGTAAGCCACCATCAAAAAAAATATAACCAAAAGGATTAACATTTGGCAGTACAATGGAACCCACCTGTAATTGAGGAACATAACTCAGAGCATGGATAGTCATTCGATTATAATATATTGGCAATATATTTATCGACTTATTTCGAAATATATAGTGGAAAAAATTAGCTATTACACAATAGGTTTTGCGAGTAGAACGGAGACAGTCGAATACTTTTGATGAGTGTTTAATAATTTTGAATTTTAACTGGGCCAGAACCTTCTAACTAGTCCAAACAAAGTACGAAGTCAAAAATTTTGTTCGAAACATTTCCCACTATACATTTTTTTGAGCATTCGTTGCGTGGACTATATCGTCTTGGAATTTTATTTTACTGACAATCAAAGTTGTAGTGATAAGTTGTGAAAAAAAAGTACATAAAATGTCTACCTAATATAATCATTTCAACTCACATAATATCATGAGGACAATGTACAACTTCCTTAAACAGGTTCCCGAAGAACACCAGAATTAAAGTTGAATACACAATTACCATCACAAGCGCTAAGAAGAGCTTGACAAGATAATATAACTTAAGAGCAGCTGCCAATGATATGAGACACAAAACCCAAGTGAATACAACATATTCCATAAAATCGACTTTGTCAATTAAATTTGATGGGTGGGCTTTAATAGTGGAGGTTTCTGCTGCCTGTAGGCCAATGTAAGAATGATTTTTACCAATATGTCTCTTTCTTCTGAAGTGATATTCAGTTTTTCTTCTTATTGATTCTATCTTAGATTTTATTTCGTTCAATATTTCAGCAGATTTGTTATTCAAGATGGTTAAATTCTGCGCTTCGGCCATCAAATTGTTCAAGACATTGTCTTTGAACTCCTCTTCACAATTTCCTGTGCAATTTGAAGGTGGACTTTCATAATTCACGGTGATGTTGGGATTTAAGTTAAGTGATAGGTTAAGAAGGATTTCTTGTGATTTATTGTCCATATATTTTGACTGAAGAGGTATGTGAGGAGCTAGACCTAAGAAAGAAAGTTTAAGTTAAATTGTTTACTGTGGTATCGTCCATAATCATAATAATCAAGATGAAATAAGGGGTTTTTGGACTATGATTTATTATTAATTTATCAACAATGTTTCAATGCTTACTTGCATCTAAGGCTGAAATGAACAACTTATATCACAAAACTATACCTGAATTGGCAAACTTATCAAATCCGTACTGAGTTAATTGAATTTAAAGTTAAATATTGATAAGAGGTAAACAGTAACACAAGTTGTTCCACATAATAAATATTTGAATTACATGCAATTTATCCTACACGACTATGCCTAAAATATTCAACAAGATTTTCTCAATTTACGCGTTCATATCGCATTCATGTGACATGAGTATTCGTTTATATATATATATATATATATATATATATATATATATAATATATATTATATACCTATATATATATATATATATAATATATATATATATATATATATATATATATATGTATAATATACCTATATATATATATATATATATATATATATATATATATATATATATATATATATATATATATATATATATATATATGTATTATATATATATATATATATATATATATATATATATATATATATATATAATATATATATATATATATATATATATATATATATATTATATATATATATATATATATATATATATATATATATATATACAGGGCAGCGAAAAAGTCTGGCAACAAGGTACTTTTCTTAGACGATTAAACGTAAAATCATCAAATTTCCCTCAGAGATGGATTGTTTGAAGAGGTGTAATCAAGAGGTCGGCAGGATCTCCCGACTTGAATCCACTTTATATCAGACATAACTGATTCAAAAACTCTCAAATGTCTTGAGATACAAACAATGTTTCCATAAATTATAAACAATTCTATTCGAAGCTTCAAATTCAGATTGTATTATTGCAGAGACACAGGTGGCCAACATTTCGAGCTCCTGTTTCAAGGAAACTATTAATATTTTTGTAAGTTAGTATGAATTAAAAAATTACATATTGTAGGTATATCTTGAAAAATTGTTTCACTTATTTTTTTAGTAATTTGGTATATATTCTATATTTTTGAAAAGAGGACGAAATCAGCTTTTTTATCAAATATATGCTATTCAAAAAAATTCAAGATGGCGGCGATACACTGAATGCTGACGTCACTCAAGTTTGGCAGGACCTCTGAAAAATGAAAAATACAATCCTGTGCGTAACCCTTAAATTTGATAATTATGTGTTTAATCGTTCCCAAGAAAATACCTTGTTGCAAGACTTTCTCGCTACCCTGTATATATATATATATATATATATATATATATATATATATATATATATATATATATATATATATATATAATATAATGTAATATAATATAATATAATATAATATAATATAAAAATTGTTTTTTTTGTTTTTTATAGCGTTTGATAAAGCTCTTAATAGCAGTTCAATAATGTGCTCTACATATTGGATATGGGTTTTTTCAAATGAAGATAGCATTAACATATTGCATGGAATACCAATAAGAGGAAATCGTCATTAGAAACACAAAGCAAAATCATAAATTACACCACATATTCGTATCCGTATACATAACGGAAGAGTATACAAGTATGAAACAGTATAAAATGTATTAACGCAACGTATCTGCTTTGAGTGTTAATCTAAAAACATCGTATTTTTGTTTTTGTTGGTATTTTTGCTTTTATTTGGAAAGTTTATTTGGATGCAATTCTTGATCCAATGTTAATTGATGAAGACGATGATGATCTTGATGACCTATTGCACCTGGTTGGGTCTTCATATGGATTTTGCCCTTGAATTTCTCTGAGTAGGACCAAGTCATTATTTCCACTATAATAAAGTCTTTTTCTTTTTGCATCCATAGTTGTTGCCATAAAACTGACGAAAAATACTCCAAAATAAAATGAAAACACCAAGCGAAACACAAAAGCATCACAAAAGATAAACAATAAAGTTTGGTTAGTCATTAGAGGACAAATGGTTTGGATTCGTCACGGATCACGATAATATTTCGTATCGTATCGTTTCTGCACATGCGCATTTCGATACGGATACGCATAAGTGATGATTTCAAATACTGCTTTATGTCTTTATTATTGCCATAGCAATTTACGTTGTTTATATATATATATATATATATATATATATATATATATATATATATATATATATATATATATATATATATATATATATATATATATTCAGGGGCGGCTATTCGAAGGCGGCTAAGGAGGCTAAGCCTCCTCCTCAATAATATTCTGTGTATCACTACTATATTATATTGAATAGTCAGCATTCAGCATATTCATATTAATCAAAATCATATTATTTTATGCACCTACCTTCCTTTCAACCTACATTATATAATATAATTTATTAATTACGATAGAAGGTATTTACATTCACTGAATTACATTGATTTCAAGATTTTTGGCAACGCTACAGAGGTTTAAAAAGGTATATTTTCAACGTTCATTATACCTGCCACAGAAAAGCAAACAACGGTGCGAATACTGCGAATGAATACTTGCGATAGAGAAGAAAAACACAGAGTATAAAATTCATGAAATAGATGAATTTTATTATCAAAAAGACAATGTTTTTGATAATAAAATTAATCTATTTCATGAATTTTATACTTTTATGAACTCGGAGGTTAGGTTAGTAAGGTTAGAAAAAGTCAGGTCAGCTCAAGTTTTTGAAAAGAAAAGATGACCCAGCGACAAAATCTGACTTCATATTCATTTCAGGCCAAAATAGGCTATAATCCGAAATTTCAAGAAAATCGGGGCAGTCTGTTGTATTATCGATAATTACCGGAATTATAAAAAAAAAGATGTCTATACCAAAGAATTTATTTAAATTTTTTTGTCTAAATGTATATTTTATTATTTTATTTTGTTTTTATTTTATTGAGTTTTGTTTGACTTGTATGACAAGAATTTTATTTTAATCTATTTTTGGGAGGGGCCTATTTTATTTCTGGCAAGAAAAAGTCTCACCTCCCCGTTGGTTCTTGCTGGGCAACAATTGATTAATTCCTCGAATAGGTACCTATTTAATATTTTAGGGTGCTTGTTTTACTTTGATTAACCTTAAATTATAAGGCGGTTGACCTTGAAATCCTAAAAATATGGTGTACTTTTTAACACCTCTTGCAGCCTTCTTAAACCAACACCTCACGAGCCGCCACAATATATATATATATATATATATATATATATATATATATATATATATATATATATATATATATATATATATATTATAAATATATATATATTCATACACATTATTATTATAATGAAAAAATTTTCTGATGAATGAATCAACTTTAAAGTATGAGAATATGTTAATTCATTTAAATAATACTTGCCTTTTTCTGCAATTATCTTCCCGTCAATCCATTCTCCTTTTTCAATCAATATGATCGAACTCGATATAGCCATAAGTATGATGACACCACATATAAAGGCTGTTCGACAAGTTCTATTGTGAACTAAAGTTTTTGAAATGTGTCTCAAAAAAGCTGGCAGATGTTCAAATTCTTCGGCCATAACTATTATGAAGGTGAATGTAAGGACCACCGTTGTTATTATATGGGCAAAGATCACATAATATTCCCTAAAATATAAGTTAGGTTTGAAACATTTTAAAATCTTGGAACAGACAAAGAAAAAACGAATTTACACTCTAAGTTATTTTAATTTCCTGTTTCGTTAAACAACAGAAATATTGTAAGAGACTCATGTTTCTCATGAAATTTTGTTGTGATTAAATAAGTATGACCAATAAATTTAATTATAATTTGTTTTGTAGTAGGCACTTTTATCTACAAATATACCCCTGATCCTTCATTAAATAACTTCAATCCTAGGTGATGCAGGTAAATTTTTTAAAGAATATTAATTTTCTGCAAAAATATTTTGACACAGTGCCTCATTTAGGTGATTTGTCTCCAAATTCGTCTAGTCATGTAACAAAAATTTTGTACAATTTGTTCTTTATTTAACCCTGTCTGGCCCAAATTATTTTTTCTCCAAAAAAAAATTATTTTTGGTTTGTAAGTGGTTTTTTATAAATAAACGAAGAGAAGAAAACAAATTTCAAGATAAAAAAACACAAGGATTCTCCTGCAGCATGTGGTCACTTCACAACCACTGGGAACATGTAACTAAAAAATATATATTTTGCGTAATATAATATTGAACAATTTTCGTCATGATTCGAGCACAATCCTGTTTTTGAAGTTGAACATTTCATATAAATCATACAATTCATCTGCATGAAGATTATCTAAATATTCAGTAGCTAGGGTTTCCAAACCTCCTGGATTGTCCGAGAGACTCCGGCAATAATGGTTCAACTCCCGACCTCCCGTCGTCCAATTATTTCTCCAGTTTTTCTGAAATTATACGCAGCCACCGCTCTACTAACAAACTTCGATTTTTAATGATGATGATTTTGTGGTAAAAAACTCTAAAATATAAGATTCTGCTGGAAAGCAAAGTTAATATAAAATTAAAAATGAATAAATGTTTGTCATTTTCTTTCACCCCCTACTTCTACGAGAGTTGGCAACCCGATTTATTACTCCAAACTTGCTTCCTCAAACCTAAAATAAGATAAGAAATTGGGTGATCTAATGATAGTATCTATGTTGAAGTAATGGAAAATGCTACAGTAAGTGAAATTTTTATTGTTGCAGGAAAACTAGAAGTTTTCCACGAATGCCTTGTGAATTTAGAATAAACAAATCAATATCATTTACATGTTTTCGCTCTAGAATAGACAATCAGATCAAACAACATGCCTAAGTAGCAGAGCTCCCCACCAAGGTCGTAGTTTCTTCTTATTCTTGTGATCACTACATGAAAATGGCAACAATGCTAGAGAGAATTTGAAACACCATCCCTGTCATCAATTACAACCACATGTAAATATTAAGCCTCCTGGCCGAATTTTAAGGTGCTCTAGAGATACGCAAATTAGCAGAAACGAATGAAATTTCTATGCCAAAATTGAGGTCGAGGAAAACAGATACTAAATCTACGAATAGCTTAATTCTAACATCCACTCAATCAACAAACAAATTTCAAGTTTTTAGAGTGAATTTGGTTATGCGCAAAGCTCTAAACCTATGCCAACACACACACACACGCACACACACACACACACACATACACACACACACATATATATATATATATATATATATATATATATATATATATATATATATATATATATATATATATATATATATATATATATATATATTATCAATTATAATCTTTAGCAATACAAAAATTAAAAGTAAATATACCTAACAGTAACTTATGTGATGAAATTAAACCTCTCTCACCTATAATACGTTGTGATATGTATGTAAAAAATTATGTTATAGCCTAATTATGAAGATTACATCCTTTTAATTTTCGTTTAATTAGATATGATACTTTCGTCAAGGTATCCTTGTCATTTATGTCTATGTCATTTCTTGTCAACAAATTTGTCGTGACTGCTGAGTTCTATCTGTTTTATCTAGTTTTGTTCAGGTCTTGTTATAAATGGTATGTGAAATTGACCTAGGTGATTTTTCCAAGTTTCGTTGTATGTGTATCAGCTCTCATATCTCCCTATGTATCTGTTACATATATGTATTCATATATATATATATATATATATATTATATATATATTTATATATATATATATATATATATATATATATATATATATATATGTATATATGTATATATGTATATATGTATATATGTATATATGTATATAATATGTATATATTTATATATGTATATATGTATATATGGATATATGTATATATGTATATATGTATATATGTATATATGTATATATGTATGTATGTATATATGTATATATGTATATATATATATATATATATATATATATATATATATAATGAAAAATTATTGAAAATTTTTAAATTCTAGAGTTAAAAATACCAGGGGATGTAATATGAATGGACCCTTTATGCACATATATTGTATTTTTGTTTGAAAGAGACTACTGACAATTGATGAAATTAAAAAATATATAATGCAAAACATTGAGAAAATAATAACCAGTTTTTACTGAAATAATAATGCAAAGTTGCAATGAGACGTCTTTCCTCATTCGCCATTTTTATTTCTTAATCAATTTTTTATATAGGTACACGTAGGCTGAGTATCGAAAATTATTCTCAGCTAAACTAGCTACTGAACACATACTATAAGTTCTCATAAATTTAATTGAAGTTATGTTTGTGTGGATTTCATATCAAGTGGGGGCCTCCAATATTCAAATATTCATGGATAACTATGGTACTCACATAAGCAGGATTATCAAATATTGACGACTCTATGTCAACTGTCTGCAGTCCAGAAAAAGAGTTGTGGTATGATTATAACACAGTTCGGCTGCTCCATTCCAAAACACAGTATGTGAAAATAATGGAATTGTGAGGGAAACGAGATTTAGTGTTTTTGTTTGGCCCTGAGACGTATTTAATGCTATATTTTTGATTTTACGCTTACGTGTTACAGTTCGTCGTATAATTTTTTATACTCAAATTCTGCGTATTTTTAGTTGTAGCTATAGATTTGGCACATGCTTGGTTTTGGCATCGAATATGACATATTTTTTTATATTTCAAAATAGAGTATCTACATCAAAAATTAAATAAACAACAGTTTATTTTATGTAGGTAGTAACATTTCACTGAATTCAAGATAACAAAACAGTATAATTATGTCCAACGTTTATTAGTTTAGAAATACAACGGTTGGTTAAAATGTCTTACAGGTAGTGAACAATATTTTGAAGCAAAGAAACTACTACATACTATCATCTAAATTGGTGTCATCATACTCCTCGACCAAATCTGGAGCAGAATCGCTTTCATGAAGATTTTTCCAAAACTTCAACCTGTTTATCGGCATTCACGGTCCCAATACTCTTATGATTTCTTTTTTCTTTGATGTCAGTATTCCACGTACTGGTAGAACTTCTGGAATACTCTGAAAATTGAATTTCTTCTGCAAAAAGTCTAGAGATATATACCCTTCTTGGTCGAAATCAGTTTTATAATCCAAGCTTCTTTTCCCTTTCTTTAATCATACTTCAACTAAAGGATTTCAACAAAAAAACCTCTCTGATTCTTTGGCATGTGAGATAACGAAAAAGTCACACAATCAGGTCCGTTTTCTTGATTGACCACCCGAACTATCGATGTATAAAGTATCCAATTTTTATTCTGACCTGTACAACTATCTGATCAAATCATGAACGGATTGACATCTCGTTCTTCCTCGAAAACTCTAAAAATGGCATCAACAATATGGTTACCATCACGTCCTGCCAAACCTTCATGCCACATGGAGCAATAATTTTTGAACGAAGACTTTTTTTTTAACGAAGCAAATGTCAAATTGAAAGCTGTGAAGCGGCTTAAAAAATGACTATCTTTTACGGAGGGCATGTTAGTAATTAAGATCACCTTTTGAAAATCCATTGAATATATTCTGACGTTCTGATTGTCAGGTATCATAGCATCTTCGTGGTATTTGTCAGTGGCTTTTTTAGCTTTATTTTTGTGTGTATTCCATTCCTCGTCATTCAACAAAAGTCAGTTCTTCAACATCTTTGGCCTGTGACTCATTCTTGTAAGTTTCGCATTCTACACAAACGTCAGATTTGGGCATGCATAAAGAAATATGCATTAATTTTATGGTCTTCCTGTTAAGTTCAATTTAACAGAAACCGGGATGTTCACGTCCAAAATCATCAAACATGGATTGTACTGTTAAGTCTCTTGATAAATATCTCATATAAGGTGCATTTTGACGTCGATAGTGAGTAATACAAGGCTTGAATTTGTTGATGTGATTCATGATGATAGTTCTTTCTCGTTTTCTCTTATAATTTCCTGTTGTACCCCTATTTTCCCAGCAAAGAAATTTTTTTCATCGCGTTGCATAATTCCGTAATAACAGAATCGTTGGAATATCCAAGGGTATTTAGAAAAAACTTGCGACAAACCCATCTACTTTTATTTTTTTTTTGGAAGAAAACTTTTCGACTTTCGTTTTTTGCGAAGCCTTTGCCAGGTTGAGCTTGGTTAGTTCATCTCATTACAGGCACCATTTGGACATTTTTAGCCAACCATTTACGGCGTGAACTCTAATCCAACAACCAGTATTCTTCCCAAATCCGAAATCGTTCTTCTTCAGAGAATGTGGAACCACATTTTTTAGTACATTTTTCTGAACATGAAGATTTCATCGGATGCTTTTCTTTGTCGCGGGCAACTTTTTCATTTTTCGGCATTTCTCGGCTTCGCAGAGTAATAAAAACTGACACAACGCTGCATCTTAAAAATGGTAAACACTGAAACGTTTGAATTTTTGATTCAGCCTTGAATACTCAAAACACAGTAACTGTTCATTTACTGTGTTTACTATTTGCTGACCGACGTGATCTTATATCTTTCAAATTGCCAAAACGGAGCATCTGGTATATACAGTGTTTTGGTTTGGAAAAAGCATATACTATGTTTTGAAATGTGGAACGGAGAAAATTTGTGCAGATACTAGGTTATGGGTATGTGATAACTCTGAATCTATTGCAGCTATCAGCAAACAGGCCAGGTTGAAAGATGCGTCCAAACACAGTATATCCCAATATATAGAAATATCAATTTCTAAAAAAATGTTGGTTACTGTGTTTTGGAATGGAGCAGCCGAGTTTGTCTGGAGATTAATATGTAAGTGTTCCGAAATGAAAAATTGATCTACTTCATTTCACAATTTCAGGTGCTTCTATAAAGCGCCTTTGCTTCAATTATACACACATTCTTTGAAAGCATACCCTATTTGAAAAAAGTTTGCAAGTAATTTGAGTATTTAAAACATCCAAGGTAAGCTGATTTTTTCGTTTTTATTCTCCCAATTCATACAATTTTTTAAAAGTTTATTTCAGGACCCAATAATATTATTTATTCGAAATGACGAAAGATGAACAAGTCAATCGTAGTTTGCCAAGGCTTATAATTTCAAAGTTAAATTTCCTCAAGTAGGTAATCCATAAAAATGTAGGTACTTCAAATACAACTTATAGCGAACGAAACTTGTTTTATTTCTCTAAAGGATGGAATATTTAACTGAGTGGTTTAATAGAAAATATATACATATCAAAGATAACATGCAAAATTAAGAAATGAAAATCTAAAAAAAATTAATTATGCATTGCTTTTGAGGTGCACGTCGTTGTTGATTTAGCCTCGTGCTGCACGCCAAGTAATATTGTGCAGCTAGTGAGTTGATAGAAATGGACACAGTGTCGAGGTTTGAAATATTGTTCGTATTTTCAAACTATTCATATATTTACACAATATTTACAAATTCGAGATAAGATTGTATCTGTATATACATTAAATTAATTTCGATGATATCGTTCCCCAACAAACACAACATACAGCAACTGTACAGATACTGCATTACAAGTGCCACCTGAATACAGCACATAAATTGATGTATTAAGACTGCACAGTTTCTGTATTGATAATACTGCGTTTCAAAGAATGCAGTATTTAAAGTACAGTTGTTGTACAGTTTCTGCGCAACAAAAATGAAGGGTCTCATACGCATCCAGTGAAGTTCAGTAAATGTGCAGCAACTGTGAAGCAATATCTGCAAACGCAAAATGGTCCGAATACTTGTACCAGGCACGCGGCATCGCATCGGACTCCAACCTACCCAAGATGCCCCCGTCGTGGAGTAGGTCGGAGTCGTTACTCTTCAGTACGGTACGGTATCTCTACGTTGGACACCATTTTCCATTTCATTGCTGAGTAAGACTTGTGGTATTTTGATTGTAAAGATTGTGGAAAGATAACAATTATTGCTCTTTAACTTTTAACTGAACATAAGTAGGTACCTACTTCATTTTATTGTGCGGGAATAAGTGTGTACCTATATAGTGTGTAATTTCCGCTCGACTTCATGGGCGGATTGCAATGATGCAGTCCCAACGAGATGAAATAAGGTACGTGAAAACACTGATATCTTCCTATGTTTTTATAACCTAAAGTAGTGGAATATTTAAAGACTTATACAGAGTGATATAGAACTTTTCCAAAAAGAGGAAGAATATGGAATTCAAACCAAAAAGCAAACAGCAATTGAACCGAATATTGAAAAGAAATGTTGAAAATGTCATAAAAATATCTGAAATTGAATCGAAAGTATTGACTAACCATCAGACTATCAATGATAATGCATTACCTTCGACTTTCTTTATTGTTGCACCTAATTTTAATAATCAGAATAATTTATTATCAACTAATGATTCTTCTGATAGTGACAGTAGTAGTAATGGTGTCTCAAAAAGTGTTAGTTGTATTTATGAAGAAAACGTAAAGTGCTTTTTCTTACGTCATATTTCTCCTCTTTCAGTAACCATACGAAGAAACAAGGGCTGCGAAAATGCTACACAGACGGAAGTCGGAACCACCATTAAAATATGGTTGAGAAATAAGTAAGAGAGGAGTGAGGAGCAGCCAAAAGCAAAATATACCTTCAAATGTATAAACCTCCATAGAGAGGGGTATTTTGTTTATTATTATCTTTTGTTCATTATTCTTTTTTTTTATATAGGTATATATTTTATTTTATATTTTAAATTACAATTAATATTCCTGTTATAGTTGTTTTTTATAAGAAGTTTATATTTATATTGTATATCCAATTAATTTATGCTTAATATAGAATTTTCTCCAATTAAGCTAACTTTTCATTGGATTATACACCAAAACCGCAAATTATAGGATCAAGATTAATGATTTTTAGTAATTTTCAAAACTTTGACATACTGAATTCCTTAATCAAATTTACATTTGCTGTACAGTAAAAACCGCGTTTGGTATGCAACCATAGTATAGCGTTGCTGCATTTCACATGCAACGAGGCTGAACAGTATTTGTGAAGTTACTACAAAACCTCGCTGCATTTGAATTGCAGAATAGCTGTATATAAGCATTCATATACAGCCATTGTGCAGTATGCAGTATGTACTGTACAGTAACTGTACAATTCAGCGGGACATATACGTTCCGCTTTGATACAGTTACTGCATTACCATCGCTGCAGTGAAGTGCAGCAACGCTGTACAGTTTTTGTACATTGCCTGCGTTTCAGTGTTTGCTGGGTCATAAGAAAAACTGTTTTGTACTGGCTTATGCTTCCTTTAATAAGCCTAGTACCTGGTCTGAACAATGGAGGATTTGCATTCGAACCTTTCACGTCATTGGCTGACGAATACTGACAGGAAACGATAATACTGGTGATAGTAGCACTTCCTGCATATCGGAAAATCCAGGTTTGCCGTTGCCTTTGTCGGTCTCCAACACTGGTCTGTCTTCTGAGAAAGGCTCTACGGAACGTGCTAGTTATCAGATTTGTTGCATTGTCCTCTGGTTAACAATCCGTAATAAATATGATGTTACAATGAATACAATATAGATAAATATAAAACAATAAAATAAGAAACAGAACGGCATTGATTGTGGACTAATACTATGTCAGAAATTTTTATAACAGGAAAATAGAATATACAAAACCATAAATATATAGAATATAAATAACATCTCTTTTGCGACGCAACAATAATTGCTTTGTGTATTAATCAAACATTAGGTAATACTAATTGTCATTCTCATTTCTATATATTTTTGATAATCTCCTCCAATGAGCGAAGTTATTTTATGAAGTGCAGAGTAAGTAAATTAATTATCACTACTCTGCGAATGAATCTGTTGAAACCTTTGTTAACATTCAACCACTAAGACTGATTAGGTATTTACTCACTTTGGTGTAAGTGTAGTTATTTGACACAGGACGATGAATATCCAAATAATAAAACAACACAACATATTGGATTTGAACATATCTTCCCTGAGTTGACTGAACTGAAACAAAAATACAAAAAAACATAAAATTTTTGTAAATATTTCGATCATTTATTTGTTTACTATTCCATCATTTGTTTCATTTGAAGATCTCTTCACCTCTGATGTTTTTTTTTTCAAAAATCAGATACCTTATTATTCTACATTTCATATATTTTTTATTCTCCTTCTGCCTATTACTCTATTTCAACTATTCCTACAAAATGGTGAGAAATTGATTTATATATTCATATATATATATATATATATATATATATATATATATATATATATATATATATATATAATATATATATATATATATATATATATATATATATATAAATATATATATATATATATATATATATATATATATATATATATATATATATATATTTATATATATATCATCTCACAATTTAAAACACTATGATATTGATGACATGTATGTATGAGATGTATTTCATTTTAATTTAATCGAATATTTGTGAGATGCATCAACAGAAAGCAACATATGTGGATATCCAAGTAGAATAACATATCAGCTTTCTTTGACATTTTGACAAAAGAACTAGTTTTGAATGATTTTTTCTTTCGCCCTCAAATTGAACAAGCGGATGAAAATTTGTAAGTGTATTGAGTAAAATGCCGGCCACTCACTATCAGGTACAACGGACAGGTACGCCTGAACAGTTAAGCCTGTCAGGTGTACCTAATACCTGCAGAGCACATACACGCTTCATGTATAGTATACCTGATAAGTTTGTCAGTTAATCATGGACTCTCCAGGAGATGATCTACTCTTTCTCTCCTTATTTTTTATAATTTTTAGTACAGGAAAAGCATTTTGGCTCGCAATTTTTTCGTCCAGCATGGAATTACGTAAAATTTTCACAGAAGGTTATAAATATAGGAACAAAATAAGGTCGGTACCTACTTTTTTCTACGAAAAAATCAGTGAAAACAACCCCCTAACTACCCTCCTAAAGTTTGTGAATAGGAAGTTTCGTATGATATATTGAATGAGATTGGTTTTGATAGTAATTGCTTGGGGAGTTGACCCCCCACGAGAAGAAATAAATCTTGTTCACACGATAGAAGGCGCAATTTTGGGACCATAAGGTTGAAATTTTGTATATACTCACTGAACAAGAAACATCATAAGTCTATTTTGTGATGTTCTTTTTAGAGACTTTTCGTGATGTTTATTTAAAACGTTAAAAAGATATCTCCTAAATCTTTAAATTTTATAACCAACTTCATTAACATTCATGTTATGTAATTAAAACATATTTTAGATGTACACAATACTACTTGAATTCGCAGTGATATACACATCCTATGAACTTCTTTTCAGCAACTTCTTTGAGGAAACATCCATACGATGTTAATTTGTAAAGGTCTCACTAATGTTACATACAGAACATTACTGCAATATTACAAATTAACATGTTTCTGAGATGATCACATTTTGTAGTTACTTTTACAAATTTCGAACTACTCTTTAGTAACTTCCTGCGACTGGGTGAGCTGTTTGAATGATGTATTCATAAAATTATAAAAAAGAAGAAAACAGAAGACGAAAAAAACAATGACAAGCATGATATATGGCGGATCGTCGTGGCGTGCAAGTAGGTTATAAGTGGTGGCAGCGTCGTTTTCAGTTTCGCGGTTTTATTTCAGTAAAAGCATTTTCTTGTTATAATGGACGAACAACAGTTATCGGTAAGTACTTATTCCAAAATCATAATTATTAAAACTTAAATGTACTCATTTTAATACTTCAATCGGCTATTCAACATTGAAATTCCGGGTGGAGGGATATACCGTTGATATACCGTAACGTTTCGTAAAGTTTCGATAGTTTGAAATTTTTATAGTTTTAATATTAAAAAATTATTCTAATAAATATTTTGTAAACCAGCTATAAGGTATCAGTAATCTTTATCAATTCAGTTTTAAATCGTGTTAGGTTATGGCAACTACAGCTTGATATATACAGTGGCACACAAATTCAATTTTTGTTAAGATGTGTCATATATCACTTTCCACACTTGTTATGTAATATGCTTACACTATTATATTTTTTTAGGTTGGATTCCCGGACAGGATATTTGTTTTTAGGTTGGATTTCTTTTTCTGGGCAAGATATTTATTTTAAGGCTGGATTTGTTTTATTTTTATTTTCAGTGTTCTATTTATTAATAGTTAATATACTATTTAAATCTTCTATTGCTTTTTTATTTTAAATGTACAGGGTGAACAACTAAGAACGGCTGTAGGTTACATCTCAGAAAATAATATTGGTACAAATAAAAAACATTACCTTTTGGAAAGAAAAATCGCTAGAAAATATTTATGAGTTTCTAAAATATCCACTAGGGGCGGAATGAGCACTCAAAATCATAATACTGTCATTATCTCCAAAAAAGACATATACTTTTTTTTGGTGATAATCACCTTATTATATGTTTGTAAGTGTTCTTTCCATTCCCTAGCGCATATTTTATTAACACAAAAATTTTTTCAGGTTCATTTTCCTCGAGGTATTTTTTTTAAGTTGAATCATGATGCTTTTTTGAGATATATTGAGTAATATCCATACAAAATCTAAAAGAATATACTGTATCGTTTTTGAAATGTTGCATTCAGTTCATTGGTATGATGTTGTTTCATAGATATTGCATCAACATTACTAGATGTTAAAAGGCATTTCTGATTGTAACAGAAATGTTGCTTTTAGCTCATTATAAAGACTTCCTTTTGAGGAAGTTCTAGTAACATCAGAGTAATGTAAAAAGGCAGCGCTTTAACATCGCTGAGAAGTTCAGTTGTAACATCACAAAAGTTAACAGCCCTAAGCTGGGCATAAGCGGTTGTGAAGATGTGCATGTGATGAAAACAAGAGAAAAAAAGGGAAGAACATTAGCACAATGTGATGTTAAATTAACGTGACTGTAACAATTATTTGCATAGTGGGCAGGTAGTTGTTATTTCGATATAAATTGGTTGGGGGGTTGACCCCCCGGAGGAGGAAATACATATTGTTAACACGATAGAGGGCGCAATTTTTGTTTTTTAATTTGGAACAAAAATCATAATTGAATGAAGATTTTTTTTTAACTGGATACGTTTTGAGAACCTGCTTTTCTAATGCAGCTCGCTGCGATAGAGTTTTTCTTAATTAAAATGATTCTAGTTGTTACTACAATTTTTATTATAATTGAAATATTCGCAACGTTAAACTTGCTCGTACTTCAAAAATTTGATTATGCCTTATTATAATATACCTACTATCATGAGATTATTTACGAATTATTGACAGAATAAAAGATCTGTTCCGAACAGGTTATTCTCAGCATGCATTTTCAAATTTTTTACTTCATTCTTACTTCTAGTTATCTTTAAGATAATCGGACTACTTTGTAATATATTTTAAGCATTCATATTATTATACGGTTACCATAACTGAAATACCAATCTGTTCCAATGAATTATTATTTTACAGAAATTTCATATTATCCATGAATATTTCGGCTACTGAAGTGATCAGCGCTTAAAAATCTATAAAGGTATACGCGCACTTATCGGAAGCGTCGCGAGACGAAGCGTCTTTTAGCTGATGTCCGCGCACTTGGCCGAAGCGTCGCGTCACTTTTCGAACAGCTCGGCGAGAATTTCATGTATTTCAGCATTTGAAAGAACGCAGTACGTTGTCTTGTGAGGTACGATGAGCAGATCGTCAGAAAGGGATCTTCTTGTATTAAGTTTAATTTTCACTATGGAAGAAAAAGAAATAACAAGAAGAAATGCTGGGTTCCTAATATAAATCAAAATAGAAACACTTACGATTAATTTCATCATTTCTTTAATGATCTTATACAAGATGAAGAATTTTCAAATATTTCTATATGTCAGAGAGAATGGTTTTTGAACTACAAACTGAAAAATAAGACAAGAATAAAGAAATATTTGAATCTTCTCGACGCCTGCCACCGCGCATTGAGGCGAAGCGTCAAGAGAAATGACTCCTAGTTGGTCCGAAGAGAATTCGCGCGTCGACTGACGCGCCTCTTTGGTTCACGACGCCGTAGTGCGCGGGCTGCCATTGAAACTAATGTAAACTTGTCGGGCGAAGGGTCCACAATTTTCTTCGCGACGCTTCCGTTCGCGACGCTTCCGATAAGTGCGCGTATACCTTAAGTACGTTCGAACTGATTGTAGCGTGTTAAAAAACACAAAACGCAGTCTCTTGTACGCGTTTCCATCTTTAGTTAACAACGAAGCAATACATATGTCAACCAGCTTCATCATCCTTCGAAATATGAAATGTTCAACTTGTAAACTTGAAGTAATACAATATATCTTGTAACGTGTAAATTCTCCACGTAACTGCAGCCACTGCATTCTACACTGATCTAGGTACCGTGTTTCCACGCTTCACTTTCATTTCCTCTATGGTTAATGACCTGCGTATTAAGAAGGAGAGTATCTAGGTAGCGTCGGATTAACAATCGTTCTTCCTTTTAGCAAATGGTTCTTGTAGATAAAACATCGTTGATTATTAGAATTATGTTCAATATCTATTGAAAGTTTATTAAAGTTTATTGAGATTATTAAGTATCTGTGGCGTCTGATAGACGGTAAGTTATGAGAAGAAATATAATTATTCCGTATAAATGCATTATCTTGAAAATCTGAATTAATTCCTTATTTAATTTTTCCGCCATTTCATATTTTTTTTCATTTATCTATATTGAAATTATTTATCTTTCTATATTGAAATAATCATCTCACATTTCTTAATTTAAAATATTTTTAATTCATTTGCTTGTTTCATTCTCTCAATTTAACACAAGATTTTTGTAGGTTAACGATGGCAAATTTCACGTGGTCATATCTTATGTTCAGTTTAATGATGGAACATATACTGTCTTTCTTAGCATCTTTGCTTGAGATAAATCTAAATGATAGTTTGAATTGGCCATCGATACCCTACAGATATTCTTGGAACATATTGAGTTTGAGATTGTATGTTGATTTGCCCCGAATTATTTTAGCCGCTTGGTCTGGGTTTGAAGTTCACCTTGGTTAGAACTAAAAGACAAGTTGTTTGAAGATTGAAATTCACCTTATTTGGAGTTTACAAAAGAAACCACCTTGTCTGGGACTAACATCCACCTTGGCAAACCACATCTGGAGCTACCAAGAACTTGGGACAAAGATAGGGCAGAAGTCAACAATCCCCCAAGGAAAACGTCGACAGAATATATATTAAAACATAAAGATAAGTCTCATCAATGTATGTAAAAGAGAACAGTAAATACCTTTCATTTTATCTAGTTGTTATTATTACTGTGAACAAATCAGAACCTTTATATGTTTAACCAATCTCCCTGCTAGCCAGGGCATAAATATCTGTTAAAAGGGAGGTTGGTTACAATCTATAAATATCTATCCTCTTGAGAACGATGAGAGGGTTGCGCCCTCTGTAAATAATCCTATCCAAAAGTATGATTTTACTAGAAAAAATAAATCGTTCAAAACACGCAAAAAAATATAATTTCAACTATATCTAGGACAATTATCTGAAGAAAAGAATTGTATCATATAATTTTCCTAGTAAGGCTAGCTAATGAAGTTACAATCGACCATATTATATATTTCGAATTAAGTTTTCCATCGTGCTTTGAGAACGATGATTTCTTTTTTCTAGTATATTCACATAATCAATAGGATTAACAGAGGGCACCAAGATGTTGGGTATCATCGAAGTTACGTTTAATTTTCTATAAAGGTGTCTCTGTGATAAAATCATTTTCACATTTTTAATTACCCGTACCTTGCCAAGAAAAACTTCACGTATGTTGAGAGACAGATACTATTGTATTCAAGATATTATTGTTTGATCAGTTATTAAGAGTATAAAATGAAGGTAAGTCGATACAGAAAATTTAATTAAATAATATTGTTTTCAACGTTTCCCCGATCTGACTTTCATTAATATAAAAAAAAACTAAGTTTTGAAACAAAACTGAATAATTGGAAATTTTCGCATTTTAGTTGATTTTACAATAAGTTCTTCAAATACGGCTGATGAAAGTTTTACTTATAACTGATTTTCTGTTCGATAGATTTTGTGAAGTAGTTATTCAATCAGCATGAATTTTTGTGCTTATATATACCTCACCTTCTTCTCCATCTTCTCTTCCAAAAATCTTAGAGTCCATGTATTGACATTTGCACTCCTCATTCTCTTGTTGCTCTCTATTTCCATGCTATGATCCATTATATCGTCCACGGCTTGCTCCGAGGAATATTTGTTGAATGTAGAATTTCTTTTCCTAAAGTGTTCATCAGTGTTCACGTTGTATTTACCTTTTGTATGTAACTCATTCAGTGAATCTAAATCATCGTCAAGATTTCCAGACAATGTGTGATGGAGCTGTCAAAGAAAAAGTGGGTGAGTTACTCTCATTGTTTGTAAATTAAAAACTAAACCTTTTATCTTAGTATGAACAAAAATCTGACAAAAATCCTTATTATTATTATATGATTAATAATGAGATTGATGTATTTCTGAAGTTTCACTCGAGATAATCATTCTACAAAATGACAAACGTACACAATGTGAAACGCTTTGACCTCTTTGAAGAAAATTAAATAAATTTCATTATACAAACTATGTATTAATGAATTAGTGCTCATCTCATAGGATTGGGCTAAATTGGAGTACGTATGTGACTGAAAAAAATTAGAGAGACTGTCATAATTAATATTCACATTAAGTAATGTAGTGAGAGACAGCCGATTCTAAGAAATAATAGTGGAAATAATGTATTCTTCATCAAATCTAAAAATAGATCTTTGCCTCTATCATTCTTGCGCTAGTAATAATTAAGGCAAGCTTGTTTAAACGTGCCGATTAGATGGACGAGTAGCTCACTCGCACACTCAATCGGCGTGTGTTAACATAAGGACCAGTAAAGCAGGCGAGTAGCTCAGCCGCGTCTATTTCCAGACCCAGTAGCCCAGAAGTCCCATTCGATGGGCCGAGTGAGGACACTCGCCTTCCCCCCTCCACAAAAAATTTTGACGTCGCTGATCACTGGTCCCCCATTTGGCGCGTCTTAACTAGTGATGGGAAGAATCGGGTATTTCCAAGAATCGAGTACTAAGGGATCGAGTACTTTGAGGAATCGAATACTTCATTGAGTACTGAGTACTTTTAGTGGTTTGTTTACATGGTTTAAGAGAGTAACATTTATACGAGAAATTTTAGGTTTTCTATTTTGCTGGAAGAAAATCGTTGAAACTACATGAAAAACAAAAGCTAATTTTTTTATGAATATAAAAGTAATAAAAAAATATGTTTATTACTGGTTTACAGTATTGTACTGGTTTCGATAAAATCTCTGGTAAAACTTAGCATAACTTTATTTCATTCTCAAATTAATAAACAACAAAAATAAATAAATTGAATGTTTTATTTTTCTAACAAATTTTGTGAAAATAACATATTTACAACTTTAATATTCTAAACGACATATCCGACGAAATACCTCTTTTGTCCTCTAAATTATTATTAGATCTATTGAATAGGTACAGTATAAATGTCTGTCCAATAAGGAATATTATAATAAATAATTTTGATTTTCGGTTTCAAATATAAACTCTTTATGGAAAATGAGAAAAGGAAAATACTTGTCGAAATTCAGTTAAGCTGAAATAGACATACTACATTATTGTGCAAGTATTTTAATTTTTCCCAAAAATAAAGTATTCACGCGATATATCATTTCGCATTCAAAACCTACCAGGCATTAGTGCACCACACAGTTCAAATATATCCAGTAATATCTCGAACCCAACCCGATTCCTTTTCAAGCAGTGAGTAGTGAGTATTAGTAGGAATCGAAAAGTACTCGATTCTCAGAAGTACTCAATGCCTGAGAAGGAATCGGTCGGGTTCGAGAATCGGGAATTGTTTCAGTACTCAATGCCTGAGAAGGAATCGGTCGGGTTCGAGAATCGAGAATTGTTTCAGTACTCAATGCCTGAGAAGGAATCGGTCGGGTTCGAGAATCGAGAATTGTTTCAGTACTCAATGCCTGAGAAGGAATCGGTCGGGTTCGAGAATTGTTTCAGTACTCAATGCCTGAGAAGGAATCGGTCGGGTTCGAGAATCGAGAATTGTTAGTTGAGTAGGAAGTAGAATCGCTGGAAGTAAGGATCGGTGTTCGGCGTTCGGCCGCGGTCGTTCGGTGTCGGAGCTCCTCGTTTTATTTGGCTGATGATTGGCGTACAGCGCAGCCGTTTGCGTTATATTATTATGAAGGCGAAGGATCGCGATTCGCAGAAGCATAGCATAATAAAGAAATAATCGGAATCGACTCCGATTCTTGCCGTCAGGAATCGAATACTTACAATTCTTTTAGGAATCGGCTATCGGTCGATTCCAGTACTCGAGTACTCCCATCACTAGTCTTAACAGTTGACTGAGTGCAGTGCCCGAGGAGAGTTGAGTGTAAACGTGATAATTGTATTTTGCACTTTCCTGATTATTCAGTCACTGTGTCAACTCGCTCAATGTAAACCCCAAAACTGATTGAAACAACTTCTAGGCCCAGCATTGGACCTAGTACACTGGGCTCGTGTAAACGGGGCTTTAATGACATAAAAGATACGAGCTTAGGTATTTTTGGGAATTAAGTGGAATTTTATATTTAATGACTACAAAATCAAACTTTTGGAGTTCTGATATGTGAATCCCTAAAATTTAACTGAATTTGATGCAGCGATAATGAGATAATTGCAATGGTTCATATATCAAAATTTAGAAATTTTTTGAATCAATTTATAGTAGAAAAAGGAAATGTTAATGTCTCTATATAATTAATTTCGTACATGAATAAGCTTGAAAGGTCATCGGAATACTTGACCAGTGTGATTAGTCAGTTTATTAACTAATCGATTTGTCATAAACTACAGTTGAAGAAAAGCATTACGGCTTTCCCACTTAATTGATGAGAATCAAGTAATTGGAAGCGGATGCTTGGAAAAGTGATCTGATATACTTATAATCTAACAATAAATACAAAATTAGAAGTGTTTAAAGACGAAATTTTATTTCAATCAAACTCAACTATAAACGTATATATAATATACTCAAAAAGAATGGCATTAAAATATGCTGAAATGTCAACAGCAAAACATTGAATATTTTTTGTTTAATTTGAATCATTGTACTGACAGTAAAAACCAAAAGAACCAGTGCAAAAATTTAAAGATGAAATCATCTAATTGGAAAGTCAAATATCTTGTTGAAAAAATAACAAATTATTTCTGAAAATTAGATGTGTATCATCTAGTCATATATTTCCACGGCAAATATGAAATTTACAAACTTTTTGCCTAGTTAATGTAAAAATATGTTCTGAATTTGTCATTTTGTTTAGGCATACATATACTTTACATTTTCAAACGGAATTTCCGGAGTCCAATCAGTGGTATTTTCTTCATCTACAGTGCTCTGCTGAATACCACTATCACTTCTTTCAATAGATGGTTGCTCAGGAGTAGAAGGAGGTAAAAAAGATCCATCTGGAGAACTAAGACCACTCTGTTCATCATCAGGCCACAATTTTGTAGAGAAAATACTGTAGAAATTGAAGATAATTGAATAACAAATTGAGGAGGACAATACTTAATGAACTAACATAGTGACAAAAAAATATAAAATGAATTTGTTATAGTTTAGCTGCTACATATTATATTCAATATAAAAATTTAAATATTTATTTAAATCTTCTACGCACAAAGAAATTTATCAAAATAATGTCCTTTACCTTAATCCATAATGAACCTCAATATTTGAAGAGGATCATAAACTAAAACTCCTCTACTGTCGCAAAAAAATTCACACTCATTGGAAAACCAAAAATTAGCTCATGAATAACAAAAAGTGATATTATATTATATTATCACTATTTTTCGTTTCAAATTAATGTTGCATCAACATGAATATGGTTATTAGCCACGTGATAGTTATTTTAAAGACAAGTATGAAGCTTTGTTTCTTTTGAAATATTCCTTGATTTATTACTACTTTCGGTAGTAGTTTCAACAAAAATGGTAAACTATTGTACTACATCAAAAGTCAAAAATGAGCAGCAGGTTCAATTATTAAATCAGTGTTGTACCTCCTGGGAAACATTTTGGACGCTTTTTTGATGTTGGATAACAAAATAAATAAATAAATATATATATATATATATATATATATATATATATATATATATATATATATATATATATATATATATATATATATATATATATATATACATATATATATATATATATATATATATATATATATATATCTAATAAATGAAATTCTCGTGTCACGGTGTTAGTAGTTAAACTCCTCCGAAATAGCTCGACCGATTCTCATGAAATTTTTTGTGCATATCGGGTAGATTTGAAAATCGGCTAACATCTATTTTTCATCCCCATAATTTTTCATTTTAATTTTTCAGACAAAATTTTTTGTTCTATTTTTTTTATGATACAGCATTCAAAAATACATACAACCCTAAATTTTCAACCTTCTACGATCAACTCCTATTTTTTATTTGTTAATTATAAACTTCAATTTTTCTGACAAGATTTTTATTTTTACTTTGTCATGACTTAGAATGGAAAAATTCATATTGCTCCCAATTTTTTACCCTTATACGACCAACCCCTACTTTTCCATCACAATTTTCATTTTTTGTTATTTTATCCACACATCCGCAATAGGGTTGCAAGATGGCAATCGAAAATAACAATAGTCGGTCTGAGAATAGGTCGTAATATATTTTTAGCCCTATTATAGTATAATAAAGCGATTGAGTGGTTCACCACAAACAGTTTTATAAATTTTTTGGACAAAAATTTTTTATATTCATTTTTTTATGATGTTGCATTAAAAAATACATATAACTCTAAATTTTCATCTTTTTATCAACAACACATATTTTTTCATAGCCATTTTCATAATTTTAGAAATGTTTGCCGGGTCAGATAGATTGATAGATAGATTACTATCTAGATAGATAGATAGATATGTAGTTAGATAGGTAAATATATATCGGCAGATAGATGAATAGATAGAAAGATAGATGGATAAAAATAAATTTATATGGCAGAACAACGTTTGCCAGGTCAGCTAATATATATATATATATATATATATATATATATATATATATATATATATATATATATATATATATATATATATATATATATATATATATATATATATATATATATATATATATATATATATATATCTATGTATGTATGTGTGAGTGTTTTTTGTCCTGTACATTTTGGCATCTGGCAAACTTATGTATCTTCAAATTTAGAAATAAGATTTCTCTTGTCGTATGTCCTTTCAACAAAACAAAGATCTTACTCTTCAACCTTCTTTATTTGGAGGTACATACTCAGGACTGTTTCATGACTCTTTTAAGACTCTCTTAGGCATGACTATCAGATCCACGACAATTTCGAACTGAGTTCGTCTCAGCCAAGTCACCACTTTAATGTATATAATAGACGAATATATGGAACAATAACAATTGAAGGTTTATAAGACAACGAAATATTGCAATGACCTGTGAATTCCGGCAATCACTGTCGAAATACTTCCTGTCCAATGAACTCAATTAATATGTGAATTTCACATGAATATTCCATTACTGCACTTGTTTTGCGGTTCCTTAAGATTTTCGCAGTGTTGTACTATATCATAAGTCAAAAATGAGCAGCAGTTTCGGTTAATAAATCAGTGTTATACCTCCTGCGAAATGTTTTTGACACTTTTTTTGATGTTGGATAGGAAAATGAATAAATAAATATACATATATATATATATATATATATATATATATATATATATATATATATATATTCATATATTATATATATATATATATATATATATATATATATATATATATATATATATATATATATATATATATATATATATATATATTTATATATATATATATATATATATATATATATATATATATATATATATTTAATTTATATATATATTTATTTATTTATAATATTATACTTCTTTTTTTCAACTATATTTTCATGAACCTCTTAACCCATTGAATAAATCTTCAGAATTTTTTTAAATTTTTTGTCTATCTATTTTCTCTCTCACATATATTGGTAATCCAGCCGCAATCAAGTTTATTAATGTTATATTGTCTATATTTTTATTTGTTTCAAGTAAATAATCGCTCTTTTTTTAATGCATAATCTAGCAAAGAGCCATTCAAATATTTTAAAATTTATTGCGTAGACTATTGAGTTCCATCCCTTATCTACGAAAGTTCCTAACAAATGATTTTTCCAAACTTCCCATTCAGAGTTTTAATGTATTTTTTATTAACATTGAGTTGTACCAATCTTTGCCCGCATCGTCCAGAAAAACCTCAACATCTCAATTTTTTCTGAATCTTCTGTGATTTCCAATCTCTTACCTTTCAGTTTCATAAGTATCTAGCCACTGATTAACATTTAATCTTTTTTTCCATTAAATTTGTCTAAAACAAAATTACCAGCAACATGACCAGATTTTTCTTTATTTTATTAGGATATTCTTCTTTTACAGACAACTTTTCCAAAATTTTTATGAGGTTCTCATCAGTTTGTTTATTGTGTATGCATTGTTCATCCATGTTTTGAACTTCTTCAAGAAGGTATTCTCAATTGCCATATTACCAGCCTCATCTTTATATAATTTCAACATATCCTCACTCAAGTTGAAATAAACATTCCTTCTCTGTCCTCTTCTTGAAGTGTTTTTTTACGACTCTCTTAAATTCTGGTAACTTAGCTAATTCAAAATGATTTTCCCAATGTTTGTAAGTCGCTTGGAATTTGGTATATCTTTTCATCTTCATCTGTTATGGAACTCAGTCTTATGACATTTGATTTCTCCATTCTCTGCAGCAACTACTAATTCAAAAAGGAATCTTCAGCTTTGCCATTTGTTTGTCGCATGTACCCAAATTGTCGATTTATAAGATTATATATTAAGTTTCTTGAAGCAAAAACACAAATTGATTCACCTGAAAACAGTGTTCTTTTATTATTCACAAAGTTCCAAACAAATTCAAACAAATTAACAAACCTGAAACAGTGAATCGGACAATTAAATGCCTACGCTTCACTATCTTCTTCAATCAGCTTTTTCAATTAATTAATATTTTAAAAATTTGACAATTTCACAAACGTCCAAATTGAAATTTTCATGTCAAAATCAAATTGTTTCTCATGACTATCCAGTAATATCACGTACATCAAGCTTACACATATGATATATATTATATATATATATATTATATATATATATATATATTATTATATATATATATATATATATATTATATATATATATATAATATTATATATATATATATTTATATATATATAGTATATATTTATATATTTATATATATATTTATATTTATATTTATTTATATATATATTATAATATATATATAATATATATATATATATATATATATATATATATATATATATATATATATAGGTATATATGTATCTGTGTGTGTGTGTGTGAATTTTTCCTGTACATTTTGACATCCGGAAACTTATGTATATTGCGGTTAATAATATGTATTTAAAATAGAACAAAAATGAGGAGATTATGCAACCCTAGTGGCGGAAATCTGATGCACACGCGCATTGACAGTATTTGGAATTTTTGAAAAAAAAATTAATCAACTTTGATAAGCACTAACGGGACAAGAAACGTATTTTGTTGGTATGAATTATTTCTTATTTAAAATACTATATAGATTCTCAGTATATGGCGACGAATATAAAATACATTATAACAATTGGAGCCCTCAATTGCTAATTAAAATATACACAGATATAATTGTACAGAAAAAAATGATGGATTTTAAATTATATACAAACATAAATAAAGAAATTATTTAATTCTACCTGGGTCGTGAAGCTAGTTGTTTTCTTTTTCTGATTGGCTCAACTTGTTTGATGAGGTAAGTTTTAACATTGTGTTCCTTGAGGTACACATCCCTCTCCTGGCCATTTCCGGGCTCTACTTCATATGCTCCATTCAAGTACTTAAAAGTTGCTTCAGAAATATGGACACGACTGAAAATTCAATGAGTACCAAATTAAGTTGAAGCCAGTAACACTTATAAAAAGTTCATTGTTTTAAATTCGTTATAAGCTTTCAAATTATTTCATAAATTTTCATCATTGCAAAACAATTGTGTTCAGTAACATTCAAGTCTGTATTACGATCGGTTTTTTGTGGTGAATAATTTGCATAGTGGAAATTATTTTTTTCATTTTAAGACCTCTACATACGGGCGTCGATGTTTTGATAAATCAACGTGCAGCAAATAACGTTAATGTGGATGCAAAAAAAGCACGTTTTTAAATGCACAACCCGGATGAACGAGGCGTTGATTTATACAAGAATCGCTTGAATTTTTGGATGTGTATTCCAACGAACACTTGCAGGACTAAACGTGTGGAGGCAATTTACCGTGGTGTGTGCGTTTTTGAAGCAGTAGCGGCGTTTTAGTTTCTTCAAACAATTGGTTACTGCAGAAGGTATTTAAAATAATAAGCAAAATTCAGATAACTCATTTCACGTTGTTTCGGTTTTAAAACCAATATTAACATTTAATAGATTTGTATATTATTATTGCCCTTGCCGTGCTGTTCCGAAAAATAATATCCAGCCAAAAAACCCCAGAAGAATGGAAACGAAGCATAACAATACCCATATACAAGAAAGGAAATAAGAACGATCCCGAAAATTAAAGATCAATAACATTACTGAACAGCGTGAGTAAACTCCTGACAAAGATCATATCAACAAGAATATCCAAAAAATTAGTATCAATGAAGAACAGCAAGGATTCAGGCACAACAGATCAACAGTTGATGCAATATTCATCTCAAGACAAATCATTGAAAAATCATTAGAATTTGATGAAGCTGTATATTTCTGCTTTGTGGACCTTAGCAAAGCATTCGATCGAGTGCAGCTGCCGGACGTTTTGAAAGTTCTGAAGGATCACAAAATGGACCCTAAATACATCAAAGTAATTGAACAGCTCAACAAAGACAACAAAACAAGAATAAAAACTCAACACGGCTTGACCGAAGACATACCCATACTATCAGGAATTCGCCAAGGAGAGCCTCATCCCGACCCTATTCAACCTGATTATGAATGAAATAATAGCAGAGGTCAACAAAACCAAGGGAGGATATAGAATGGGGCCCAGAGCATTGAAGATTTTGTGCTATGCGGACGATGCTATTTTAATGGCTGAAAATGAAGATGATCTACAACACCTACTGCATAGATTGCAAACAACAGCTACAAAATTCAATATGATCATATCACTGGAGAAAACTGAATCTATGGTCATCTCAAGAGAACCTATCAGATGCAAACTTGCCGTCAATGACAAGCCGATAAAACAAACTATGCAATATACATACCTAGGAGTGGAAATATCGAGCTGCAAAAACCTATACAATGAAGTACGAACTCAGGCGTATAAAGCATCACGAATATCTGGATGCCTGAGAGAAATGATATGGAAGAACAAACATATAACAGCAGAAAGCAAAGTCCTAATCTACAGAACCGCGGTTAGGCCAATACTAACATACGCAGCAGAAACCCGTGCTGAAACCTCCAAAACAAAGAGCAGGATGAGAAGCACGGAGATGAAAATCCTACGAACAATAAAAGGAATGACACTGCGGGACCAAGTAAGGAGTAAGGTTATACGGGAAGAACTGGAAGTGCAGGATGTTGTTAGGTTTGTACGGTCAAGACGTCGAAACTGGAGAGACCACGTGGAGAGAATGGACAATGATCGATGGGCAAAATGGGCAAAGGACGAAAAGCCAAATTCAAGGCGTCCTCCCGGCCGACCACCAAAGAGATGACATGAAAGTTGGACGTCCACATCACAGGAGGCTGGATGAACAGAAGATAACAACATATAAACATAAGACATAGTCTTAAAATAGGGAAGAAGAAGAAGAAGTATATTATTTACTGAAAATTTTTGCATATAGTTTCATCAGTATGTCTGACGGCAGAACAATGTCCCGGGAATTTCTATGGTAATTTGTTGAGTTATGGCAGATAATATCAAAACATGATTTAGACCGGGAAAAAAAAAGAAGCATACGAAATATTGATAACTAAGCTGCAAATAATTAAACAAATAGTACAGTTGTCTCTAAAATCAATAGTCGTCGAGGTGAGTTTCGGAAAGAAAATTAAAACGTTTTGATCTTGTAGAGAAGTGATACGGTGAGGATTTCGGAGATATTATAGTTAAAAATTTTAAACCTTGGTAGTTCCTTCCAGTCACTAAATATCTGAGCAATACAGTTATTGGCGATGTTTTCTGATGTTTTATTAATGAAGTAACCATTACCAAGAGTAACGAATAGGTTTCCTTTTCTAGAAGCCAACGTTTAGACCAGATTCGGCGACGATTTTTATTTTTCTTTTTCTTGCACAAGTGCATAAGTACCCGCCACTGCCACTAGAGCTGAATATTTCTCTTCCTCAGACATCTTGCCAAATAGTTTGGTAGACTGTATAAAACTATGGTTTTGTACGTACGTGTGTACGCAATCGGCTTGTTCTTTATTGGTTGCACGTTTTTGGATGCACATCGATGTATCAAGACATCGACGTCCGTGTGTAGCCCGCCATAGATAGATAGATAGATAGATTTATTGTGTTACTACATAAAATGTTTACACTCGTCAAAAAATAATTAAATTGGAAACATCACAAATATTACAGTTGTTCAATGCTACTTCAAAACAAACATATTAAACATCCAAGTTGTTTGAACGACGACAAATAATAATAAAAATGATAATATACATCATAATCAACCTCACCAGTTCACACCTAGTAGGAGCCCATGCCAATTTTGAAAAATTCTTTTACAGAATACAAGGTATTATTCGATAACATCTTCCTCACCCTATACTTAAAATTCTTAAGTGGCAAAGATCTCAAACTTGACGACAGTTTGTTATAGAATTTCGGTGCCACATAGTCTGGCCCACCCTGTGACCTACTCAGTCTCACAAACGGAACATGTATGTTGTCGCTTGATCTAGTGTTGTAGTCATGAATGTCATTTTTTAACTGAAACCTCGACAGATGCTTATGAACATAAATCAAACATTCATAAATAAATAAACTTGGTAAGGTAAGAATATCTAACTTTTTAATGGAATCTCCACAACAGTCTCTATATTTTAAGCCATCAATATTTCTAATTGCCCTTCTTTGAAGTCTAAAAATCCTTTCAGAATTACTTGACCCCCCCAGGCTACAAGACTATATTTAATGTGTGATTCACAAAGTGCAAAATAGGAAATTCTTAAGACTGACAGGGACACAGAGTAGGACAGACTGCGAAGAACATACACACTCCTAGCAAGTCTTGCAGACAACTGTGAAATATGCTCGCCCCAGGTGAGCCCAGAGTCGAGATACACTCCCAGAAATTTTACGCAAGAGTCATCAGAGCTCCTCAAGCCAAACTTGACCCTCACAGTCTTCGCAGCATTTAAGCTGAGACAATTTCCCGAAAACCAAGCAGAAGCCGCCGACTGAGCGTCATTGTAATACTGATCAATAAGGTTAGCATCACAACACCTGACAGACACAGTGGAATCATCAGCAAAAAGTACACATTTGTAATTCTTCATGAAGTCAGGAAAATCATTTACATATATTAGAAATAACAATGGACCCAAAATGGATCCTTGAGGAACTCCAATGCTAACAACCTCGCCATGTGACCATTTATTATTATAAAAAACATGCTGATATCTATCTTTAAGAAACGCACCTATGATCCCAATACTGACACCATCAAAACCATATTTGTCAAGCTTCCTCAATAGTTCCGGATGCGAGACACAGTCAAAGGCCTTTGTAAGATCTAAGAACGAACTCAATGAACACAATCCCTCCTCAAAGCACTGCATTGTATAATTTATAAACTCTATTATGGTGGAAGAAGTATTTTTTTCCTCTCTTTATGCTCACTGAATATTTTTTCACTGATACTTAACGAACAGAATATGATGAGTTGTTGACCGACTGTGAAGCAGGTATGCTGGGTTGGAATTTTGGGTTAGGTATGGATGTTTGTGTATTAATCTGAGTTTCAGTGGTTCAATTAAAAATTAGTATGTATAATGTACAGTGTTCACAAGTCCATAAGCCTTTCGTAAAGGGCGTTAAACTGTAGGTCCATAGAATAGAAAAAGAATCAACCTAATTGCTTCCTATCATCTATTAGTCTCAACCTGCCTATCTTGAAGAGTCAACTGAAGCTAAAAAGTCGATGTTTTTTTAGTTTTTCGCGCGGTTCATCACGAGAGCTGAGTTTTTTACATACATCCGAATGCCAAACTTGTTAATGTTAGGTTTAAGTAAAATGTGCTGCCAGTTTATAGTTATTCGAACTACTCACTCTTCTTGACCTCCAGATTCCATATGGTTAGCAAGATGAACATCGGATGACCAAATATCAAATTGCCATTTTCTTAGTCCTAACACACCACATAAAACGAATCCTGAGTGAATTCCAATTCTCATTTTTAAATCCACCTGGAAGTTAAAACACTCAGTATTCCATATATAATTTTATATTCCTTTCGGTAAATATATATGCGCAGGTCTTGTTCTGATGTTTGAATAATGCAAATATTTTTTTGTCACAAAAAATAACGAAAATAAATATATAAAAGAATTGCAGTAATTCCAGTATGATATAAATTATCCCAAGCATGTTTAATATTTAAAAAACTTTTTTGCCAGTCAGTATTGCTTTCAAAAATCTCCAATGTAATCAATAATGTGAGTGCTGAAGAGAAAACAAGTTCCGCTGCAAGAATTTACCATGATTAAAGCCAACTGTTCGATTGCGTTGTCCAGAATTTTGGTTGTCTATTGAATATCAATCTACACCGAATATTTTCTGGCAATGGGACAACAACCTTAGGTTCATTTACAAGAACCCAAATCAAGTAAAACTAATTCTACTATAAAAAATCAATATTTCACTCAACTCAAGAGTTAAATTAAATACTGTCTCTATTATTATAGTCATCTTCAAATTTTTCTAGCTCTCAGCTGCCTCATTTATACACTTCACATAATCAGGTCTCATATTTCAAACAAATACTAACAATACAAAATACCAGAGAGTGACAGAAAAGCAGCATTTTTTTGTTATATATGAATGAATGAATGATAAAAACTTCAAATATTTCAACAGATACGAATGTGAAAAAATGGCATGGAATTAATTCACCTGAATTTCTTCCTGTTATCCCTATCAACACAGAGGTACAAGTCTTTTTCTCAATTCATGAATTATCTCATTTTACTAGTAGTCTAAATTAATGTAGCTCAAAAAAAGCCCATTTTGGAAGCGCATGAACAGTAGGGCTGCGTTTCTAAGGTCGATTTACGAACCTTTTTTCTTACGTGCATACTCCTAACCCCTTAGGGTACGAACAGAACGAGTAAGTCGAGGTGAAGGTATAGCTCGCGGTCGCGGTCGATGTAGACATCTATGTAAAATAATTACATTGAGTTGAATGGGAGCGAACATACCGAGTAAGTCGCGGTGGAGGTTTAGCGCGATGCCATCCAGGAGGTTTACAGCGATGCTTTTGAAAATCAAATCAGTTTATTTAACATGGATGCTTACCGCGCGGTCTACAAGGATGCTTCGCTGTGATTGGTGCGTTCAAGGCAGTGTTGTCATCACCCTCAGCAGCTCGCATAAAAGACGTGTAGCGTCTGACATTTTATGCTCTACATCTAGTCACCAAATAGGCAACACTGGCTCGACTAAGCATCGCTGGTAACCTCCTCGCTATGTGCGGTCGACATCGACCGAGACTTAACTAGTGGCATCCACCGCGAGCTACACCTCCACCTCGACTAACTCGTTCTGTTCGTACAGCCCCTTAGCCAAGCTGACGGGGCTAACCAGAATCTTAAAACACAGGATAAAACATGAAATGGCGACGATGGAAAAAAATAGTTGAAACCAACAGGAGACGTATT